>CM064480.1:24558968-24718863 GCA_032716605.1 Paralithodes platypus | reverse complement strand
CGCCCCACAGGCCGGAGCGGCCACAACAAGCGCGGAGAGGCACCGAGCAAAAGGCCGGCGGGAAAGCGAAGGGAAAGACAAGCGACCCAACCCCGCCCTCCCGTGTACAAGGGCAAGGACCCGAGCAGAGGAACGCAACAAAGGTGGGGGGACACGAAGGACCTTGGGGCGGAACCCGAACGGGCGGGCGGGAAAGGAGGCCCGCGCCGCCAACAGACCCACCAACGCGGGGGCGAAGAGCGGGGCACAAAGCTTCAGCGAACACTCGGGTTAAGGAGAAACCGGTGCGAGAATTTAGACGGGTCTTCGGTATTTCCACGTGTAGAGAGTGGAGATAGGGGGTGGGGGCCATTCTAAGGGAAGTTCCCCCCTTGTTTAATGATTGTTGGAAACAATATTAAAAATAGGGCTCCCTAGTTTTTCAGAACATTCTCTTAATACCCAGCCAGCAATGTTATCTGGGCCCATAGATGTTCTCACGTCCAATTCTTCCAACAATGATTTTAGTGCCTGCCTTGTTGACTTCTAATCGACTCTAGTCCCTGTATCTCGTTCAATTCCACCACAGTTCTACTAGTCATCCGCCGCCACAAACACGGATTTTAATGTATCATTCATAAGGCACACATAAACCCCCTGTTTCTTCATATAATGACCCTCTACCCTAAGCTTTGTTAGTTTGTCCTTTATTTTTGTTTTGCCGTTGAGGAACTATAGAACAGGGGGGTTCTTTATTACATTTGTTTACTATATCTTTTTCAAAGTTCTTTTTCTCCTCTCTTATAGTCTTGACATAGTTGTTTCTAGCATTCTTATACTCATTCCATTTTTCCTCAGTGTGTCTCCTCACTTTATTCCATGCAGAGTCCTTTTTGTTCTGGGCAATGTGACATCGCATGTTAAACCACTCTTTCTCCTTAGCCAGCTTTCTATCCTTAAATGTTGGGTACATATTTATCTACCCCCTCCCTATAAATGTCTAGTAACATGGTGTATTTTACCTTAATCATCTGTTCTTCTGCTCAATAAATGACCAATCTATTTGCAAAGTACCCTCGTAATGATTCCTAATCCGCCTAACTATAATTTAGACTATATTACCTATGTCCCTCCTGTCTGCCTTCCAGAAATTCCACTGTCAATTCAAATTCAATCACAGCATGATCGCTTTTTTCCCATGGGACTCAATATGTTAGGTTCTTTATTTCTTGGGTCTTTGGTGAATAATAAGTCGAGTCTTGATGGTTCATCACCTCCTCTAAATCTTGTATTTTCCATAACGTGTTGTGTTAATAGATACCCCATTGTTAGTTCAAGAAATTTGCTACCCCAAGTATTTTCATTTGAACCCGCATCCAAACCTATCCCAATCCACCTCCCCGCAATTAAAGTCCCCTGCAAGAATAAGCCTATTTTTCCTTTTACAAATAATTCTAACATACGCAAGGTTTCCAAAATTAATTAATTATATTCATCGTTGCTCCAAGATTTAGTCTTAGGAGGTAAATAAACTGATACAATGTCCAATTTTGACCTATCATTATCCTCAATTTCAACTGCTACCACTTCAGCAATGCTATCACCAAGTTTTAATTCTTTAGCAGTAATTTTATTATCTACCATGATCAACACTCCTCCTCCTAGCTTTCCTAACCTTTCTCTTCTCCATGTACTGTATCCTGCACAACTAATTATATTCGTGTCTACCTCCTGGTTAAGCTTAGTTTCAGTCAAACATACTACCCCGGGCCTCTCTTTCTTTACATATTCGTCAAACTCAATCTTTTTGGAAATTAACCCATCAATATTTGTATACATGAACTTAGCGTTTCCAGTATTTTCCCTATTTTTCTCGTCCCTGCCCGTTCCTTTCTTTTTTGTACGTACCCCTCCCAATTGTGGGAGGTACTGTGGGTGGCCCAGCATGCCCACGGCCGACACGGGAGGCGCACACCCTAGGGCGGGTAGGGCGGCCCCAAGGATGACGCCCACGGGTGGCGCGGATGGGTTGAGGGTCGTCCACATATTCGTCGTCAGAATAGTCATCTTCCCCTGACGGTGGCCTCATATAATCATGACCAGAGTCATCAGTCAGGTGTCCTTCCTCTTCAGTATGCTCCGCATAATCTGGCGGGGAACGATGGATGCGTGGGGGGCGTGCGGGTGGGCGAAGTAAGGCTATGTCTCCCCGAGGTTCTGGGCTTCTTTGCCTGTGACGAGTGGTGGAAAGCAGTGTTCCCACTGTCACTAGGCACAGGTACTGGTGATAAGGGCTTCCAAAATATCCGCAGCCACACCTGTTGATGCCTGGAGAGTTGGGGAGGACCGTGGGGAAAGTTGCGGGTGGGGATGGCTGGGGCCGGCAGGGGTGGACGCCGTGGGGGCCTCGAACAAAGCCAGCTTAGCTTGCTTGCCCTTTTTGATGAATTTTCTGCCTTTCTCCTTTTCAGCAGCAGTATGTGTCCTGTCGGGGGACCCAGGAGGCAAATAGGTCGAAATTTGGGGGTCCTCAACCCTCGGCAGTGATGGGGGTGGTGGGGAACAATGGCGGTCGCCCGGGGCATCTTGGGTGGCTTGGGTAGATAAGGGAGACAAAGGACGGGCAAATGATAAGTCACCACGCTCACCCTCACTCACAGCCTCATCTTTCTCACCAGCCTTTTGGCCTCTTCCCTGGCTGTCGCGGCCGCCTTTTCCAGTATCTGCTAACTATAAAAGTGATCTGGTAAGGCGATTTAGCTGGCGAAGGGCTTGGAGTGGTGGTGTCACTCAGGGGAAACTTGGAGGTTGATCGCGAACTCTCCCACTCGCTCACTTTCCTTACTTCACTCTCTTCACCTTCACCAGCTTCCGCGAAAGCTGTTTCCTCACCTTCAGGCTCTACATCACTGTCATGTTCACTTTCAAAGCCCTTGAACTGAGGATCTTCGTCACTGCTCTCGTCACCATACACACTCGATGCGTAATTAGACGACTTTCCACTGCCTGGTTGTAGGGTCATTTGCTTGGAATCCGTGACCATTTTGTTCCTACCTTTTTCTCTCGATGGATTTGACAACCTGAACCATTTTAAAGGAAAATTAGCTCCTATGTCCCTCTGAAAAATGACGGCTAACTCTGCTAGAGCCCAATATTCAAAATGGCTGCCAACGCCATCTTGAAAAACATGTCCTCACTTTCGCTGCTATCATCACTGTTGTTCTCTGCCTGCGGATTTGTAGTAGGCGACACACGAATATGGTTTTCCTGTCATTGACTGTGCAAACATACCACTCTCCATGAATGCAGCCTGATCGACAGGAAGGGTATCAAGCCCTGCGGTGAAATCGGGGAGATGCCGACCATACTTGTCATTTTCATAGATTTGCATCAAAGGAAGCATGAGCTTGAGTGAGGACTTGAACTCAGTCCAGTTGCATGGATATTTTGAGTTAGAACCTCAACCATTTTTCATGAATGACATCCAGTATTCTGCTTGTGGGGCACCCTCGAAGTCCTTGAAGAGAGCATCAATGAGGTCCTTCAGCTCAGCATTTCTCTCTAGCTCTGCATGTTCATCTGCAAGTTCCTGTGCATCAATCGGATGTCGAAGCTTGGCAAGGGATGCCTTTACTTCTTCAGATAGAGGGGAATCTTCCAAACGTTTGTCTATGACATGGTGGACCAGAGTCTCGTAGAATAGTCGCAAGCAGCGAACCCCACGCTTAACATGTTTTCCATGAAGGGCCTGATCAACAGACCCGTCTGCTATAACACCAGCTGCCACCAACACATCTGAGATGCCAGATCCCTTAAACCTCTTGTATATAGTGTAGATGAACGACATTTGGATGTGAAAGGGTGCCATGAATGGTAAGATTTTGCTGAACAGCTCAGCATTCTCACTTTTCAACTCTAGCATGAGCACGTAGACAGGATGATCACCAACAATTATTGCAAAAGGCATCTTTTTTTCTTCGATTGATTTTGCAAGCTTACACATCACATCATTGAGAATTGTCTTACTGGGTGGGTTGGGATAGGTCATGTGGTATATTGCTCGACTCTTCTCATCTGCATTTGACATGCTGGCGTGAATTAAGGTGGTAGATGATTGGATGCAAATTCTAGAAGATGGTGATGTAATAGACGTGTAATATTGCGATTTTATGGCCTTCGATAAGGTCCCACATAAAAGGTTAGAGAAGTTAGAAGCTATAATATAGGAGAAATGTGTGAAATGGATAGAAGCCTTCCTGAAGATCGGAGACAGAGGGTATTGGTGAATGGAATAGGCTCGTGTGGAGTGGAAATTACAAGTGGGTACCTCAGGGATCTTTGTTGGGACCGTGCTGTTCGTTATATTTATCAACGACTTGCCTGAAGTTTATACCTAATGGAAGTGAGGTATACCTGTATGCGGATGACACTAACTGTATAGAAGATGAGTAAAGGAAGATATGGGTTTGCTTCAAGGAGATGTGAGGGCATGAAGGGATGGTCTGAGCATTGGTTAATGCCTTTTCATCCAAAAAATGCAGTACATGCGGATTGGACCACAAGATAGACAAGGTAGGATACAGTATGTATGAAGCGATGGAGGAAGTGTGCAGAAAAGGATATAGGAGTAGTGATAGATAATAAGTTAATTTCTCAGAACATTTAGCGAAAAGATAACAAAGCCAATAGAATTGTAGGGCTGATAAGGAACATTTGTGTCACTTGACGAAGAAATCTTCAGGAATCTATATACAGCGCTGGTTAGGCCACACCTGTAATATGCAAACCAGGTGTGGGCTCCATATATGGTAAGGATATAGAAGCAGTGGAAAGTGCAGAGAAGAGCTAGCAAGCTGTACCAACGTTGAAGAACGCGGGCTATGCAGAGGTTGAGGACACTGGACTTCCGACACTGGCATATAGGAGAAAGAGAGGGATATGATAGAGACTTTTAAGATAGTGTCAGGAAGTACGATGAGGATGTGTGAAGGTATCTTCTTGATGCGGAGAACGAGAGACACTCTAAGAAAATTTACAAAGAAAGAAATAGGCTTGAGAAGGCGAAGAACTCATTTTGTGATAGAGTGGTAAATGAGTGGAACGCACTGCCCCAGTATGTAGTCGATTCCGAATCAATAAGGGAGTTTGAAAGTAATCTTGATAAAGCATGGGAGACAAGATTTGAAGTTTGATTATAAAACAAAATACAGAATATAAAAATTGCGTCTGCTACCGCCGCCGCCAACACCGTGAACGACCGCAGCAGTGCAAGCACTGGTACTGAGCTGGATACACAGGCATAGTTTGCCTTTTTCCAGAGGATCTACTGTAAGAAACTGTAAGAAGAACCCTGAAAACAGGCACAGTCTGTTCTTCTGGCTTAGGTCTCGTTCGGTCATCTTGCGCCCTGGCCAATGCATGGATCACACCACAAATTCTTTGCACCGACGTGTCAGGAGGACGAGTACTTTGATCAGCTGGTGGCTTCCTGAGAGGTGGTTCCCCACGCTTCGCTTTCTTGTATGGGTTGACTTTTTGCATTTCACTTCCGAGCTCTTCGAGAGTTGTCGAGAGGTTTGATGCAAAGTTGGCACCGGGAACTGGTCTATCCTCGTGATTCTCGGAAGGAAGTTCTGTATCAAATGATTCTGGCTGCACAAACATGACATTAGTGCGGTGTGACTGGCCAGCACCGGTCAGTGGGTCGCTCTTGAAGTCATCGTTGTCGACTATAGCGATAGCAGGCTTACCCTCAGCTAGTTCGAAGGGGCAATCAGATGAGCACTTGAGGTCATTGACCACCCAAAAATCTCGCAGCATAAGTACGTCATTGTAACTGATGCCCAGTCCATCTTTGTGCATTATGTCGACTATCTCCCTACTCTTGGTCAGTCCATGTAGCAAGACAGAGAGATTTATCTCAAATGCAGTGCGTTTTCCAGTGATGTAGCTTGTGAGGATAGATGCAATCGATCGGACGGATGGACTGTCATTAATTGCAGACTTATTTGGGTGTTTCAGCCATGTGAGCAGCTTCAGCAGGAGCTGACTGAGGTCTTCTTCTCTCTCCAACTCGTGTATATATGGGAGCCAGGGAATAGTATTTGTCCTGATGACTTGCTCTTTGAGTCGTGCCGCAACATTCATCACCAACTGATCATTGCTGACACCCAATGAAGATATTGCCGCCTCGATGTATGTACCTGCTGCTGTTGTATCATATACCAGTTCACTCACATTCTTTTGAATGCGTTCATGAAATCCGATGTCTTCCCCAAATTCATTGACGAGAATTTCCTTTAAGTAGCTGGATTTTACTACTGAGTTATGTCCGTGATTTGAGATAATGCGCTTATAGTCCTGCAGCAGGCCTTGCAGTGTGCAAATTTCATGGTCTTTGAAGATAACTTGACGAATATGATGAAAGAAGAGAGCTTGGGCCTCTCGGAGGTTTACACGCTGCAGATGTTGAGTGCTTTCATCTGAAAGGGGCTTGTGGTCGCTTACATATTTGCGCCAGCACGCACGATTGTAGCGGATTTCCAACCCAAATGTTGTTTGACTATCTGGGATGGATGCAATCAGAGTGTCAAGTCTCAATCTCATGACCTCATCTTCCAGACGGACAGTATGTAACTTGAATTTAGTCCAGGCATCTACTGTTGATAGGAGTAAAATCTGCTTGTCACGATCACTACTCTTGTATGCCCCTTTCATGCACCACACACATAGTCTTATCGTGAAGGACACCCATACTGGAGCGGAGCCTTTTAGGTGCACTGGCCTCTGGGGAAGGGTCTTGTTGATCTGATGCTTCATCTCTTTCAAGACGTTCCTCGGATTTGTGTTTGCATTTTTCGGCTTGAGAGAGCTTGCGCTTGCTGGATAATGATGCGTAACAAGTGCTATGCATGTGGTGACCCTTTGGTCCCTTCTCCCAATCCACATTTTCATGTATATGTTGAAACTTATCAAGTTCTTTCCATTGTAAAGACTTTTCCCGGATGGATTCCCACTTCTCAGGTGTAATGTTTTCCAAACGATCATCTGCGGTACATCGCTTACCACTGAGTAAAATGCACTCGTATTCATTTAATGTCTTGTCTGGTAACTCTTCACTCTCTCTTCTATTATCCATTATTTCGGTCACTTCACAAGGCGGCGATTTTCATCAGATGGGCATGCGATCCATCTGAAACAGTAAAAAAGTAATACACCGCAGGCAGAGAACAACAGTGATGATAGCAGCAAAAGTGAGGACAGTGATTCTGATAGTGGCTCATACAGTGAATCATGTAGTGACAGTGAAGTGGCAGATTAGTATGTACAATTAGTATAATACAATACAATAACAATACAATATACAATACAATACAATACAATAACCATTCCAGTGGATTTGTAATGCCAGAATTAGTGAAAAAGGACACCTCATTCGTCCTTGTAGCTCATCTGATGCCAGAGATATTACATTTCATGTTTTTCAAGATGACGTTGGCGGCCATTTTGAATATTGGGCTCTAGCAGAGTTAGCCGTCATTTTCCTTTAAAATGGTTCAGGTTGTCAAATCCATCGAGAGAAAAAGGTAGGAACAAAATGGTCACGGATTCCAAGCAAATGACCCTACTAACAGCTAGCAAATCAGCCCCCTCCAGGTTCCCAGGCATGTTGATCGTCCTCATCGAAACCAGAGAACACAGAAATATTGTTCATCATAATTATCATTATCATCATCAGACTGGTTGTCACTGATGGGGGCGCTCCCTCCATCCCCCTCCTTTTATTACATGGTTCAATAGACCAGAAAGTAGAGAAGATATTATGACCCTATTGATAATTCAAAACTATTGAACACACTTAAGTGTATGTTATTTGGTCTCTATATAATCTGTGAATTATTTCCGATATGATGGAATTAAAGATTTTTTTTTTCCACCAACTCATAATCAGCAAAAATGACACAAATGTCAATTAAAAACATGTTACAATATTTCCCCATCATTTTGTAGAAGGCGAAAATATACCGTGGGGAAAAAAATATAAAAATCTATCAAATGCCACTAATGACACTAAGCTGTATAGAAGAGTGCGGAGTATGGATGATGTAGGTTTTCTTCAAGGAGATGTGAAGGGCATGAAGGGATGGTCTGAACATTGGTTAATGCCTTTTCATCCAAAATAATGCAAGTACATGCGGATTGGGACAAGCAAGATAGACAAGGTAGGATGTATGAAACGATGGAGGAAGTGAATGCAGAAAAGGATATAGGAGTAGTGATAGACAATAAGTTAAATTTCTCAGAACATTTAGCGGAAAAGATAAACAAAGCCAATAGAATTGTAGGGCTGATAAGGAGGACATTTGTGTCACTTGACGAAGAAATCTTCTGGAATCTCTATACAGCGCTGGTTAGGCCGCACCTGGAATATGCGAACCAGGTGTGGGCTACATATATGGTAAAGGATATAGAAGCAGTGGAGAAAGTGGAGAGGAGAGCTAGCAAGCTAGTACCAACGTTGAAGAACGCGGGCTATGAGCAGAGGTTGAGGACACTGGGACTTCCGACACTGGCATATAGGAGAAAGAGAGGGGATATGATAGAGACTTTTAAGATAGTGTCAGGAAAGTATGATGAGGATGTGTGTGAAGGTATCTTCTTGATGTGGGAGGGAACAAGAATGAGAGGACACTCTAAGAAATTTTACAAAGAAAGAAATAGGCTTGAAAAGGCAAAGAACTCATTTTGTGATAGAGTGGTAAATAAGTGGAACGCACTGCCCCAGTATGTAGTCGATTCCGAATCAATAAGGAAGTTTGAAAGTAATCTTGATAAAGCATGGGGAAGACAAGATTTGAAGTTTGATTATAAAGCAAAAATACAGAATAGTAAAAATTTTGCGTTTGCTGCCGCCGCTGCCAACACAGTGAACGACCGCAGTAGTGCAAGTACTGGCACTGAGCTGGATACACAGGCCTAGTTTGCCTTTTTCCAGAGGATCTACTGTAAGAAACTGTAAGAAATGCAAATCTTCCGTCGCTCGGAAGCTTGGCGCCTAGCTGTCTAGACAAGACGGAGGGTGGAAATAGATTGTTGACTTTCTTATTTACTGTTTATGTGCTGGAAGGATATATTTTTCAATTCCATCACATTAGAAATGATTCATAGATTACAAAAACTCAAAATAAGACAGTTATGTTAATGTATAAGGGAGATAGATCGCTGCATTAGAGAGATACATAGATAGAGAGTTGCTACAGGCGAGCGATCGATAACATACTGTACTAACCTATATGAGACGGACTTAAGTTTATGAAAAGACAAAGGGGAAATTTTTATTAACTCTTTTTCATTTAATTATTTGTGGGTTGGAAGGATAATATTGTTTTCAATTCCATCATATTAGAAATGATTCATAGATTAAAAAAATACCAAATAAGACATACAGTAGTTATATTTATGTATAAGGGAGATAGATGCATTAAATAGATAGACAGACAGACATTTGATGCATAAATAACATTCTTAATCATTTATATATACCTTAGGCTTGGGACGCCACCCGTGTATGATCCCGACTTTTCCCCGACTTTTCCCTTGTTGTGGCCGACTTTGGAACTTTTGAGGTTACCGTGTCCAAATGAAACCGTGTATAAAAAGACGCGTGTACTGTATATCGAGACCTGACTGTATAACAAATGTCTTGAATTTATTGGTGGCTCCTGAAGTCAATGACGTAAGAGCCTATGTTAATATGGCCTCGTTCCGGGCTCCTCTGAGCCCGGGTTAACCTAGATCACGGCGGTCGAGAACCAAGATCATCATAGGGGGTACCCCTTAATCATTCCTACGGTACGTCATTGGAACGGAGCCACTGAAAAGTAGGAAATAAAAAGAAAAGAATTAGCATAGTTTGAACACCGCGCCTACGCACGCTCTGATCTTCCTCTGTTTCCCATACACAGCTAGCCACCTGTCCCTCTCGGGGACGTTCTCTCTCGCCCGCCGCCCACACAAGGTAGACTATAGGTTTGACTCCTGTAAGGAGATAAAGAAAACCTAATATTTAGTAGTGGCCCCGTAATCATTGACGAACATGCCTATTACATAAGGCATCCTCTTCAAACACTAATCCGCCGTAGTTTTGAATCTACCGCGCAGAGCATTTAAAAACTGAGGAGCCTTCATCATGAGCGCACGCGACCTCACTCATGGCTTCAGTCATTATGAATTGGGTTCTCACTACGAAAAAACTTCGTAAAAAATAAAAATAAAAAGAAAATAAGAATAACTATCTAATAAGCTTTCCATCATATCGTGGATGTACTTATGTGGATCTCTGACCAGACGCTGATTCAGGCGTCATTCCTCCTTCTCTGCTCTGCGCTCAGCCTGCCCGGACGTACCTCCCCACGCTCCGCTAGTTCCGCATTCGTTGCGTCCCTAGTGAGTTTTTTCTCATTTGTTTACTCCAGGATGTATCGAGTAAGGTTAGGATAGGCGTAGCAGGAGTGTCCTGGGCTGGTTGCCCGCAGTGCAGTGTATTTTGGGTCGAGTGTATGGGGCATCTATTTCGGATGTACCCTCGTGGTCCCGTTGTGGACATGTGAACTTTTTCACAGTTGAGTTAGTTTGTGATGCAGGCGGCTTTCACTACGCGTTATTTATTGCTGCCTTTTATCTTTCTGATGAGGTAAGCTTTGTTTTCTGACGTTCCCAGCGTATTTTTCTTCACTTGGTGAAGTTTTTTCTGGGTCCCGAGTCAGTCTTCCCTTTGTCGGAAGTATTTGCTACGGTGGTGTGTTGGCGGTGGTTCCTGTTGTGATATTTCCAGTGTTTGTGTATATTTCAACATTTATTATGCCGTCTACCTAGGCCTAGCCAGCCGCTCGTAGCTTTGCCACATGTACTAGTGTTATTGTTTATTATTTATAAATATGCCCTACTGTGTCATGTGTATCCGGGTTTTAGTTGTGTATTGGCTAATTCCTCGGACTATAATTGTTTCCTGGTTTAGTTGTGTATTGGCTAATTCCACGGATTATTGAGTGACCTTGGGTTAGTCGTGCGTGGCTCTCCTCGTGTCTCTTGTTTGTTCAGATGGTGTCTGTTCAGGGTGGGTTTCCTTCCGGCGGGTTTTTTCTCGGTTTCACCATGAAAAAATCCCGGCCGAGAGCCGTGTTGGGCCACACGTGGTTGTTAACACTGGCTTGTTTCCCCGGCGTTGGGGTGTCTGTGGCTCTCCAGGACTGCGTCTCTGTGGGTGCCTGGTTTCAGGCCTCCTTTGAATCCCGGCGGGATGGCTGTACCCATCTATAAAACGTTGTTCATGTGGACATACGTTATGTAGTTTTTCTACCCGGTTTTACAAAAACCACATGAAAAACCTAGCTGTTGTTTTAGGCTTTCCTCCCCGGCGATCTTTTACAAAGAAGTGGGGACAGGAACTTATGGGGTTAACGTTTGGACATCTCACCCGGCGGGTGTACGTGGGTAGGGTGGGATGAACGACTTATGTCTTTCAGTTAGTTAACCAATCCATTTTAAGTGATACTATGTGTATCGCCGCCTTTACACTTACGGCGATTGAAGGTTCAATTAGGTTAATATCGATTCTTCACACCCGGCGGGTGCTCCTAGGTGGAGGAACTAAGGAATTTACAAAATTCGATTTTGATTTAACCACTTAATTTAGTGATACAATTAGGTATCGCCGCCTTCAAACTTACGGCGATCTTTTGTGACAATTCGTTAGACATCAGATCTCGTATCATCCTGCCCTGTGCTATTCTACTAAAATATTTCAAGGGCCGGCGTCTTTATGGGGGGTTGCTTTGTTACAAAATTGAATCTTGAGACAGTCACCACCACCAAGAGACTATAAGCGCCATGCTGGACCGTTATATTATATCAGAGGGTATTCTTCACTTTCTTTAACAAAAGATTTGTTTAGATATTCTGAACCCCGCCGCGTAGCGAGCTGTGTTCGTTGTGTCATTACATCTCGTTACCCGGCGGGTTATTAACACTTGTGTGCGAACATGTTGGGTTAACCTTATGAGCATTAATTCCTGGAAATTTTCTTTTTTTCCAGAGCTGAGCTCCGGCGGACCAATACAGACCCAGCGGTAGTTTTCTCCCACCAGTCTCTGTCATGGCTACCGTGGCCCCAGTTTTTGCTTTGTGCACTACCCCTGCTTGTGCTGGTATCCCTATTTTTGTGCATACCCTTTGCATAAGGTGTGTTAAATGTCTAGACCGTTCATGGGGTCTCTGGGTTATGCGTAATTGTTCTTTTTGCTCCCAATTAGCTGTAAAGGTCCTTTGTGATAATGATAAGACCGCGGCGGTAGCGTTGAGAGAGGTCAGGCAACAGATGTCAGCCTACACTACCATTGTTGCGCATAAATCACTTCAATGTGACAACGTCCCACTTTGGGATAGATTGCTCTCCGAACACCCTCCCCCTAAACGTTCCTCTAGAGTCACGAGTATTAAGCCGGCGGAGACTGGTCAGGGTTCTGTATCTTCTGCTGCTACACCTAAACGCCCAAGAGAGCCTACACCCCCGGTATCCGCCTCCTCGTCTCGGGCGAGATCTCGGTCTAGGTCTCCTCTTAGACACCAGTCATCTAGTCGTGCCTCTTCACCGGCGAGTAAGAAGAGTAGGACGGAAGGTTCCACCAGTGGTCACGGCGAGGAATCCTCCAGATCTAAGAATAGTTCGCGGTCACACCGTAGCCATAAATCCTCCAAAAAGGATTCACATAAACGGAAGTCCTCTAGACATTCACCAACTTCTAGTGCATCTCATCGTACCTCTACCCCAGACAGAGTTTGTGTTAAGGCCCAAGAGTCCAGTGCAGCGCCTGTCCCAAAAGAGGATTTGCCACTTAATATTTTAACCCTGGAATTGGAAAGTTCAGGGGGTTCAGTAATTGAGAATGTTTCAGACTCTCAAGAGAGCGTAGGCCAGGGCCTCGGTGTTTGGCGGTTTGCTCAACCAGGGTCTGACCACCCACGTCCGACTCAAACGAGTCACACAGTAGCCGATGTCCACAGGGACGCGGCGATCCCATCCTCTATCCCAGACTTATCTTGACAACAAGGTACCCCTGCCTCGGCGGGGTCTTCTCAGGAGGATCAGGAGGAGAAAGACGAAGTTTCAATAATTTCGGAGATGGAAGGACAAGGGTCAGGCTCAGGCTTGGACGCCGCACAGGATACTAATGATTCACCTGTAAGTTCTTCATCAAACCAGTTTGTTACGGCACAAGAAATTAATGGGCTGCTTACTCATGCTTTATCTAAATTTTTTGGCCAACAACAGGAAAACCCCACAATGGACTTGGGGGCTCCCACGACAAGTTCTACGGTACGGCCTCTGATGACTTCGATTGATTTATCTAAGATCCCTAACCCTCCCACTCTGTTAACCTCAGGGATCACTAGGCCTGCTACGGCGGCATTGACAACTTCAAATGTCAGGGTCATAACGGATGTCAATCCACCCCCTCTAGACAAAGCGCCTCTTAGAAAGGTAGCTATGCCCTTACTTTATGGACCAGACGAGTCATGGGTTCTTTTGAACCCCTCTAAACCAGAGCTTGCCCAACCTACCTTGTCAGGGGAACTCCCGGTACCGCGTGAGTGGGTCATCCAGGGCAATAAGTCAAAGAAATTAAGGTCCTTACCTCATGCTCAGTGTTACATAGCCCCTCTTGAACGCGTCAGTTTTGGTCCAAAGTGAATATTATTGCAGTTGAAATCATATACTGTACGCGTTTAGGAATGTGTTTGCTTGGACCGATTTCACTTGTAAAACTGTAGAGTAAGGACTTTAGTCTGGGCTGGTCGACGTGCTTGTTATTCAGAGCCACTTTCACTTTCCAGAGCCTCGACTTATTGTGTTTATTTCGGTATGTCGTATTATACGAACCTCGGCTCTTTAGCGGCAGTGTCTTTTTGTTCTGTGATAGTGTGTTTTAACTTTATAGCTCGATAGATACCGACTTAAGTGTTGAATTATAGGCGAGTGTCATGGGCTTATATCTGCGAGTCTTGACAGACAACCCCCGGTTGTGCCTAAACTGCAATTTCTCTGAACCAGGACCTTTCTAGAATTAACGAATGGGGACAAAAGAATCTACAGTAAAAGTCCTTTAATCCGACGACCGATGATTCGAATCTCCCAATAGTCTGAATTTTTCAATTTGAGGCCAAATCCGAATTCACCCGATGGTCCGAATTTCAAGAAGTCCCAAAGTCCCCTTTTTGAGGCATTAGTCCACTCAAATGACACATAATGGAGCACACACATATCATATGTTCATGAATTCACTTTAAAAGTTTACCATTGTCATTGTAGCCTATTACCTACTTCAAAACATTCAGATTAATGGTCAAAGGAAGCTACTGATATAAACGTAAACACCACAGAGCGTTTGTTTGGCTCTTGAACGCATTCTTGGGACGCTCCGATGTGCTACTGGCTTGCACCGCATTTTCTGCAAGCGCATTCAGTCTTGAGCTTGAAAACGCACCTTTGGACGTTCCGATACGCTACTATTTATAGTTCAGTGATCGAAGCGTCCCAAGGGTGCTTTCAAGACAACAAGACAAGGGTGCTTTCAATACAATATAATATAACAGAGCTCGTCACAAAAGGAAAATCACAAAAGGAAAATTACAAGAACCTCTCAGGGAAGTGCCGTTGTTAAGGCATTACTTCCCGAACCACATCTGATCTGATCTTCAAGAGCAAGACAAACTCGCTAGTAGACGGAAGAAGAAGAAGACGACGATGCGGACATATGGTGTTTACGTTTATATCAGCAGATTCCTTTGACCATTAATCTGAATGTTTTGAAGTAGGTAATAGGCTACAATGACAATGGTAAACTTTTGAAGTGATTTCATGAACATATGATATGTTTGTGTGCACCATTGTGTCATTTGGGTGGCCTAATGCCTCAATGTTTTCGTCATACACAGGTTCATAGGGGTAAAGTCCGATAATCCGAAAAATCCACTAATCCGAACGAGGGCCGGTCCGCTGCCCTTCGGATTAACGGAAGTTTACTGTAGTTTCCTTTAATGCACAGAAAACCAAGTACATTCAATTTTCTAACCGACAGAATCTCACTGACTCCCATATATTTTTGAATTATGTAAATATTTCCACTTCCCCTAGTATTGACATTCTCGGTGTAACATTAACTACTAACTTGAGCTGGACACATTATGTTAGAAGCATTGCTAAGAATGCCTCTAAAAAACTGGGACTCCTGTACAGAGTTCGAGAATTCTTCACTGACGAGCAGTTGGCCGTAATATATAAAAGTCATGTGCGTTCTCAGATGGATTACTGTTTACCTCTGTGGGGTGGAGGTGGAGTGGTTGCATTGAGGCAGTTGGAAAAAATTCATAATAAAGCTATTAGATTAATCAATAACCCTGCAATCACACAGGACCTTCCTACATTATCCACACGAAGAAACGTTGCATCCCTTGCATTATTCTACAGATATTTTCACAGCAATTGTTCCGAGGAACTTGCTTCAATTGTGCCGCCTCTCCACATCTTTCCCCGTAGAACTAGGGCAGCTGAGAGCGCCTATGAATTTACACTTTCTCCTCCACAATTCAGAACTTCTGCTTATCAGAATTAATTTATCCCCAGAGCTACTACTCTTTGGAATTCACTTCCCTCTAATTGCTTTCCACAAACTTACAATCTACAAATGTTTAAATCCAGTTGTTACAAACATTTTATGAATGGAGGATACCTTTAGGCACATGGACCTTTTTGTTTTATCTGTGTTTTTCCTTCCTCCGTTCATTGTCTCTTAAAAAAAAAAAAAAAAAACAGAGGTTATTTTTCTCATACCACCGTAAGTTAGTATTTAGGAAGTGTTGAATTATATACGATTGTATTCTTCATATATCTGTAATTCTGGACAGATAACCCTTGTTGTGCCCAGACCAGAGGTTATTTTCTCATACCATCATAAAATTTGTACTGTAGTTAGGAACAAAGTTCCTAAGCCTAATTTCGAAAACTTTTAACCTACAGTGGAGCCCCCATTTTCGCTACACCGGTCTTCGCTGATTCAATTCTCACGCCACACACCAAATATTCCCAATTTCAATTCTCGCGCCAAAAGCCTCAATTCTCGCATCAAAATCCCAGCCGAAACCCAAAAAATAGCAAAAATAAAACGAAAAACTCGACATAAAACTAGAAAACAAACAAAAACAATAATTTTGTTTTAACATAACGAAAGAATCTGCCAGGTGCTTGCCGTTTAGAGACGAAATCCGAGTGAATCTGAGATCCGATCGTCAAATGCACAAGATGCCGCCATCTTTGTATGACGTCATCACTAAGCAGACGCTTGCAGTTTAGCTAGTATCTGTGTTCACAAAACAACCGTTTGCAAGCTTTTTTGTGCCTGAACCCCTTATCTCTCGCGTTTATTATAACCTCTAGTACATCTAGTGATAGGGATGGTTGGCCTGGTGGTAGCAATGAAGGAATTTCATGCTCAAAACCACAGAGCAAAGACAATGTACTCTAAAATTAAGAATCTTTGTGGCTTAAGTAGTGGGACTCCTTCGATCCCCTGTGTTTCCCATGTCCCTCGTGAAGATGCACCTGAACTGATAAATAATCACTTCTCTACCATATGCCAGACCCACCCCAAACTAGACCGCACCAACCTCCCTGCCTTCCTCCCATCCCCTTCCCCCCCAGTTACTGTTCAAGAATATGAAGTGGCCAAAAAGCTTTCCAGTTTCAAATAAAAAAGATCAACAACCCCAGTAGACCTACCCATGAAAATATACAAAGAATTTTCGGTTGAATTTGCCACCCCCCCTTTGCTCGATAATTAATGCCTCCTTAAGGCAAAGTAAATGCCCTGCAGACTGGAAAACTTCATACGTCACTCCAATTCCCAAAACCCCCTCCCCACATTCTCTTAACCCTTCTTTGGCGGCGCGCAACTTATGTCGTGTGAAATAAATATGGACTAAGTGGCGGTTCACAACTTATGTCGTGTGCCATTTTCACCACGTAATGTTGCTGAGAGAGAGAGATAAGTGGTAGGAGGAGAGTAGCAAGCGTATGACTGCTCCAGACCACCGCGGCGGACCTACTGACATGAATCCCACCCTCCCCCACCCTCACACACTCGCTACACAGGGAATTATGTAGGGAAACTACCTAATTACATGGTTTTTGCACTCGTGTTGCGCGATCGTTGCAAGAAAACTAGCGGTCGTACAAGGATGGTTGGGGTGTCATTGGAAAGCTCTGTTTATGCCCTTTCAGGGATAGATACTTGTTTTACGCTCTGGGTCTTATTTAGGCATGAAAATGATAACGTAAACAACCCTATTTAGGGTAAAAACACCCCACTGGGCGGTACATATAAATTACCGCCTAGGCCGCTCGTAAGGTGTTAATGAACTCAGACCAGTTGCCATAACGCCCATCCCTAGTCTAATCTGTGAGGACTTTGTATTCACCTGGGCTTACTCACAAATCCGTCACTTAATAGATCCCCAACAGTTTGGCAATGTAAAAATCTCCTCCACCACTCGCTGTCTTATTAGCTTCCTAGATTATATTTACACAAATCTTGAGAAGAGAAAGACTTCCCTCGCTCTTGCCTTTATTGACTTTAGGAAAGCATTTGACCTTGTTGACCACACCATCATCATCAACAAGGCCATAAAGTTGGGGCTACATCCTACCCTGGTTGCGTGGTTGACCGACTTCCTTAGTGACAGACGGCAAGCAGTGCGATATCAAGGCTTCATCTCCACCTTCCTAGACATCACATGTGGAGTCCCACAGGGCACAAAGATGGGGCCTCTATTGTTCCTCATCTTGATCAATGATGCCCTAAAGGACACTCCATTCCACTGGAAGTACGTGGACGACTCGACAGTCGGCATTACTGTTGATAACACCTTCCCTAACTATGACCCCCTACAAGACATCCTCGACTGTCTTCAAGCCTGGACCACAGACAATCATGTGACCATCAATCATGACAAGACAGTGATCATGCACATCAACACCTCCGTTACCGACCTTCCTCCACCCACTGTCACAATTGGTCCTCATCCCCTTCAGCTTGTTGAGTCCACCAAACTCCTCGGAATCACTGTGGACAACAAGCTGAACTGGAAGAAACATGTGTCTACCACAGTCAGGACCGCCACATACAAGTTGTTTATGCTAAGGCGGCTGAGATCCCTGGGGGCGCCGGAGAATGAGCTGAAGAGTATATATAACATCTTCATACTCCCTAAGCTCACCTACGCCTCTCCCGCCTGGTCCTCCTCTCTAACCCTGACACAACAACGTCAATTGGAGAGAGTGCAGAGGAGGGCATGCAGGATCATCCTGGGTGGTACATACCCAGGGTACGAGGAAGCTCTCACCACCCTTAGCATACCTGCACTTTCAACCCGCCACTACAACACACACTCAAGCAGTTTGCATCTAAGCTGCTTATTCATCCACGACACAGAAACTTACTTCCACCAGACGCCCCTAGACCAACACGTGCAGCTCGTCACTTCAACACACTCCAACCAATAAGGGCAAGAACTGACAGATACAAAAATAGTCCTATCCCAACCATTGTAAATATTATTAATAATCTTTATTTTTATTAATCTCACCACAACACCCCCAATGAAATTAATTAAAGTATATATGATCCACCGGGATTCGAACCCGGGTTATCACACACAGATTTTTGCCACCTTAACCATTACACCACTAGGACGGATGTGTAATGACGGCCTGTCACACCATATATACGCGCCCACCTTTAATAATGTATGCATAAGTGTGTGTGCGTGTGTGTATTAGAATATATGTATGTATTTGCTTGAGTTTGTTTATGTATATGTGCATTTATGTATGTACAGTATATGTGTATGTATGTGTGCGTATATGTGTATGTATGTATGCGTTAATTATCTATATATGTATGTGTCTATAGTGTACAGTCCTCCCTCGGGTAGCGCGGGTATATCGTACTGGGACCGCGCCGTGCTACGCAAACACGCGCTACACAAAGCAAAGAACTTATGGGATTAATTCTATTGGTTCTGGCCACTTCCCCAAAGTCCCCTTTTTGACCCATTTACCACCCGATTTATCTATTTATTTGTCAGTATTATTACGTTGACAACATACCTTCATACTAGGGGTCAATAATATATCCAATTAAGACCATTGGTATTATGAAATGCCATTTATTTGACACAAAACCAATGCTGCTCAGCTGTAGTACAACAATAACAAACCACATGTCATCTGCGTGAGAGGCAGGCGGCGGCAGCTTGGCTAAACTTGCCAACAATCTACCGCCTTCATTAGAGTTATAGTTTAATGTATTTTTCTTTGGCTTTTACTATTATAAATATTATTTGGTAAAATGAAATTCAATTCCATAGAGTAAATTATAATAACATTTTATTGCATACAGAAATAACTCGGGTTTAGACATAGCCACACAAGAACAACACACACACACACACAAACTGACTCAACAATAACACACGGAAAATCAGCAGACGAATCTCGGTGTTTCAAATTAACTTGCATTGAAAGTATATTCGTATTATAAGGCCATCCATGGTTTTGGAGGTTTATAAATGTGTCTTATACACGCCGGTATATACGGGTCTGACGAGTCTGCCGTCACAGGCCGACAGATGCCGACAGATGCCGACCAGCCGCCACCCGCCACGAGTGCTACATAAACAAAGCGTGTTAGATGCTGACTCGGCACATTTGGGGTACCCGTGTTAGAGCAAAACCGCACTGTCCAAAGCCGCGCTACCCGAGGGAGGACTGTATACTGTTTGTGGTTCGAGGCTCGGGCCCGGCTGAGAGTATTCTATCACACACACACACACACAAACGAACAAACACACACACACACACACACACACCTACACCTACACTAAAGAATGTCCCATATACTATAATTCCCCCAAGCTGTCTCTACTTATTTTATATCCTTCTTTTGTTCTCTACCGAGGATTACCTCCCATTGTAGTAGGCTTTACCTGACCCTACTTGTACGGACCCGTAGGCCGTTTCGCCTTTACCCTTTTCAAACTCCTCATTTGATCTGTTCCGACGTTTGACATTCCATTCTGTTGTTGTTCCCCAAGCTGCCTGGCCGAACAGCCCCAAGGCCCCGAGCAAGGCCAAGGCCATAAACGAGCGCCCCCACAGAACCCTCCCTGCCGACCACAATAAAGCCTGGGTGACCGAAGCCACTCCATGGCGGGGAGCTGAGAGGGTGCGTAAACGCCCGGGAAACCAAAGCCCCACCCAGGGCCCTGTGCCCCTCAGCAATTATGAAGAGAAAGTTGAGGGGCAAAGGAATAATGTGACGCTTTAGCTTCCAATCTTGGTAGATTGGGAGGTCAATCCACGGAAGAGACGCCGTCACTTGAGATTTAGAAAATATATAAGTAAAAGGAACAGTCAGAGTAAGCTATGGGTATGGCAGAGATCGCTCAGGTCTCACTCTGATAGACCAGCCCATCGCCATTCCATTCTAATTGGCTTTACCTGACCTACAGTCCGTTGCCCCATTAACCCTTTTCCAATTCCCTCATTTAATCTCTCCCAAGGATTTAACTCCCATTATTAGCCTCACCTGACCCTACCAGAACAGTTTTTGTATGTATGTATGATTGTTTGCATACGTGAGCGTTTATGTATACGGGCATGTGCACACTTACTGCATGTTCTTATGTTCTTATATATGTATGTATATATATGCGTATGTATGTGTGTACGTATGTGTATATAATTATGTATGTTCTGTATATATATAAGTAAAATAAATGTGTACAGTGGAGCCTCCATCTTCGCTACACCGGTCTTCGTTGATTCAATTCTCGCACCACACACCAAATATTCCCCATTTCAATTCTCGCGCCAAAAGCCTCAATTCTCGCATCAAAATCCCAGCCGAAACCCGAAAAAATAGGAAAAATAACGAAAAACTCGACATAAAACTAGAAAACAAACAAAAACAATAATTTTGTTTTAACATAACGAAAGAATCTGCCAGTAGCTTGCCGTTTAGAGACTAAATCCGAGTGAATCCGAGATCCGATCGTCAAATGCGCAAGATGCCGCCATCTTTGTATGACGTCATCACTAAGCAGACACTTGCAGTTTAGCTAGTATCTGTGTTGACAAAACAACTGTTTGCAAGCCTTTTTGTGCCTGAACCCCTTATCTCTCGCGTTTATTATAACCTCTAGTACATCTAGTGATAGGGATGGTTGGCCTGGTGGTAGCAATGAAGGAATTTCATGCTCAAAACACAGCAAAGACCAGTCCATGTCGGACGAAAGCGATTGAAATGCCTAGCCTAGACGATGTTAGCCTAGGCTAGGCTAAATATGACAATGATTTATAATAAAATCTGTGTGGTAAGTAATCTTCTCATAATACGTATTTATACGTCTTTTCCTCATAATATGTATTTATTGGATGTACAGTATTTGGGGCGAAATGGGTAGGCCTACTTGAGGGGTGGCTGGACGAATTTAGAACCTAGGCCTAGGCTAGGCCTAAAAAAAATTCGCATGATAGAAACAATGTCCCAATCTTACCTTAGTGATTGCTTACCTTAGTGATAAAGAGGCAAAAGAGTCAAAGCTCATAAGGGGTGCCTCTTCTCATTTTCCTTTCAGTCTCAAACTGGTCATATCTATTTTAATCATAGCCTATTTATACTTGTGCTGCTAACTACAGTATTTATGGTTAGGACTGTCATTTAGCCATGTCTACATTATTATTTACAATTCATAAGATTTAGGCCTAGGCTACTTGATGTAGCCTAGACAAAAAACATGTTTTCATAGCCTAACACTGGGAAAAAGTGCGGTAATTGTTTAGATATTGGGCCTTTTTTTTCTAGTTATTAAAAACTTATTTTATGGTGTATTATATGATACAGTATAATGCATAAAATTTAATTTGTGTACAATAAAACATGTTTTCATAGGCAAAAAATAGAAAAAGACGCAAATTTTGGCATGAGCACGGAACCGATTGAATTTTCCCCATAAGAACAGTGCCCCGATCTTGGCTGTTTCAATCCTAGCTCTATTTCTGCGGAACCGATTAGCAGCTAGGATGGGGGCTCCACTGTACTGTAAGTATATATATATATATATATATATATATATACCCGTTATATATATATATATATATATATATTTCTACATCTTAACCCGTGGAGCCCCGGCTAGTTTTGTAATGTTTGTTCACCAGAACCCGGCCAGTTTTCAAAAAATTGTTTTATTCCAGAAACAATAGCGAATGGGTTAGGAATGAAGGAAAAACCACGAAAAACCGCTCAAAAAGCTTAAAGAATGGTCCTACAGAGCCCCAAAAACATATTTTACAAGAGTAAACAATTGAAGGCAATTACCCCAAAAAACCAGGTTATTGCACGCTCACGCGCACGCACGTGGACTTTGAGAGTTTTCAACCATCGGCACGGTTGCGTGGGATACGTACACAGTTCCCATACAAATCTAAGCCCTCTTGAGTGGCTACACCTGAGGTTACGGTCGGCGCAATTAGGGTGACGCGTCAGACGCGTCTCTGGGGCTGTGCGTTACATACATCGCCGACGCGTCAGACGCGTCGCTGGGGCTGTACGGGTTAAAGGCTATTATTTTGCTTATATTATGTCAGAAAAACAATTAAATCAAAGTAATTTAACCCTAGCCGAACAGCCATTTAAACCTTCCTGCCAATGCTGAATCTGGATGAATCGTCGAATTATCAGGATTTTGGCGCGCTTATAAATACTGTACACCAAAAATAGGCCTAACCTAGGTTATATATATATATATATCCAGAGGCAGTACTCGTTACCTTGCTATGATTGAAGACTAGAAGTCTCTAGACCAAGAGGTTCAGTTTTTATTGTGAAAATTAGGTCAGTTTTGGCCGCTGAAAGCCTAGAATCGTGTAAATTCCCAAGTTTCGTCATTTACAGATACTCATATCTCTGCAAATAATAGCTTAACCTAGGTTATATACATATCAAAGGCAGTACTCAGTGTTATCTTGCGATGGGTGAAGACTAGTACATTAAGCGGTTATTGTGTGAGGTGGGAAATAAAACCGGCTGTTTTGTGATGCTACTGAGAACTGTTCAAATACGACGATGCAGTATTGGCAGCCACGGCTACGGTCTATTTACATTCGTTCAACAATTTATTATTGATTATGTATTCTGTATTAATATTGATTATTGATTACTGATTTATTTCACCATTGTAAGCATTCCTATTTCACTGTCGACTGCTTTCATGCATCGTTTGAGACTCAGGAAATCAATAGAAGCTTGCGTTAGGCCTGCACGCAAGCAGGAGTCACCTGACTGACTGGCTATGTGTTTTTGTTCTTGTTGGTTATACGGACCATCTGCTAAGACAATAAAACTTTCTCAAGTGCAGTTTTGAGTGGTTTTAAGCCATGAAATAATGCTATGGAGCTTTGTAGGCCAGCCGGGCGATACGGGGCAAACTAGATATGGAGCTATGGAGTCCAGCCGGGCAAGGAGGGTTAAGGAGCAAAGATTAATTTTCTATGAAAGAATACAATTTATTTAATTTCTAAAATTCTTGAACTAGTGCAAAAGTTTATTAGAAATATGAAAAATATTGTTGATATAGGTTACTATATAATGTTTAAGAGGGTAAAAATGTTGGTAGAGTATTAAGATTGGCGAAAAATTTCTTATAATTACTTGGAATGTGATATTTTAATAAAAAAATCAATTTTAATTTTAATCAATGATTTTTTTCTTTGATTATAATCGATTAAAATAACTTGATTAAAATTGTTTGATTTTAATCATGCCAACCCTGCTTCTAGTCCAAAACATTCCCCATTAATCCATGCAACATTTCTACCAGGGTTCCCCAACCCGTAGACAGATACAGTATAGCACTTACAATATGGACATCCTCTAATCCAAGTGGCTACCATCCTGCGACAAGGAAGTCACAGATACACTCACTAGTCAATACACAGCTTCAACTCTAAGACAGGAGAGTTCACGCTTTAAACAATTTACACCTCGGAGTGCAGGATCAAAACCAGCAGTCTCCATCGGGTGCTGGGTCTCTGAAGCACCTAAATTTCTAAATTGACCTTAAAAAGAGCAAACAGTTAACACACTTATAAACCACGTATCGTCATAAAAAATCCCTTCTTGACTCTTACTAGTTTATCTCTGCCCCAGAAAGACCAACGGGGTTTGTTATGCAGGCTGGTGTTAAGCTCAGAGCCCCAAATCGCCATTTGCTTCCTCAATGGTCAATCTCGAAGGCCCTAACTTTGTCACAGTCTAGGCCTTCTCCTGTGAGACAACATATGACAAGAAACTTAATAAGTGCGTATTTTCAAATGACCCAGACTATTGGCCAATGGGTCTCAGAATTGACATCCATGACAAGGTATATTAACCCTCTCCGACTCATATGACGCGATCGCGTCATATGGAACTTATGCCATAAAACTCATATGACACGATCGCGTCATATGAACTTATCTTCATAGCTCTCTAATAAGTTTATGATGCGATTGAGCGTCATATGAGCTCAGTAAGTTAGGTAAGTTAGATGAAAATCTGTCGATTGGTGGCAACCCCAAGTTTCTCCGACTTCTAACGGTCCCGCAGTGTGGTTTTGACAGTTGTGGGGTACAGTGGCAATGATACCGTATCTCCCGCCTCCTCTCCAGTAAGTTAACTATTTCTGTCTGAGGGGGTTAACTGTCTAGTTTTTCTACTAACAAGGACTCTGTACATATTATTACTACACCAGAGTAATCACGAAAAGGAACACCAGGAACATCCCCACACCTTTCTCTATTCCTGCCTTGACAAGAGCAAGGATGCTCCATGCTCTATCCCCTGTTAATGCACTGTATACCTACTCTAAGTCTGTTGTTCCTAGGAATAAGACACAATTGGGCTTTCCCCATGATGGTAATATAAGGTGGGGAAAGAAAGTGTTAGCATCCCTTTTACAAAGATAATTAAGGAAGCTGAACCTCAGGTGATCGCGAAATCCCATGATAGACACATATGGTCCGCTACCATTAGTGTTCCTCAATGGTTTTTTCAGGGGAAGATATAACTCAGACGGGCCTGTTGGCCCTCTAGCAATGCGTCCCTAGCCATATACTTGTCGGTACATCTGGAGAAGACCCAAGTTACCAAACATAGCTTTAGGGCAGGATGATGCCCCCCAAAGCCAATAAGTAGATGGTTATGTTTATTCAATGCCTTATTACCAGGTGTAAGGTAATAGAAAGTGCGTCCTACCTGTCACCTTAAATTAAAAAGGGGGGGGGGGGCGTGTAAGTCTAGGACAAGTTGGCAGGACACACAATCCGGAATGAATAACAATACAGTGGAGCCCCATCCTAGCTGCTAATCGGTTCCGCAGAAATAGAGCTAGGATTGAAATAGCCAAGATCGGGGCACTGTTCTTATGGGGAAAATTCAATTGGTTCCGTGCTCATGCCAAAATTTGCGTCTTTTTCTATTTTTTGCCTACGAAAACATGTTTTATTGTACACAAATTAAATTTTATGCATTATACTGTATCATATAATACACCATAGAATAAGTTTTTAATAACTAGAAAAAAAAGGCCCAATATCTAAACAATTACCGCACTTTTTCCCAGTGTTAGGCTATGAAAACATGTTTTTTGTCTAGGCTACATCAAGTAGCCTAGGCCTAAATCTTATGCATTGTAAATAATAATGTAGACATGGCTAAATGACAGTCCTAACCATAAATACTGTAGATTGGGGCATTGTTTCTATCATGCGAAATTTTTTAGGCCTAGCCTAGGCCTAGATTCTAAATTCGTCCAGCCACCCCTCAAGTACCCATTTCGCCCCAAATACATCCAATAAATACATATTAGGGGGAAAAGACGTATAAATACATATTATGAGAAGATTACTTACCACACAGATTTTATTATAAATCATTGTCATATTTAGCCTAGCCTAGGCTAACATCGTCTAGGCTAGGCAATTCAATCGCTTTCGTCCGACATGGACTGGTCTTTGCTGTGTTTTGAGCATGAAATTCCTTCATTGCTACTACCAGGCCAACCATCCCTATCACTAGATGTACTAGAGGTTATAATAAACATGAGAGATAAGGGGTTCAGGCACAAAAAGGCTTGCAAACGGTTGTTTTGTCAACACAGATACTAACTAAACTGCAAGCGTCTGCTTAGTGATGACGTCATACAAAGATGGCGGCATCTTGCGCATTTGACGATCGGATCTCGGATTCACTCGGATTTCGTCTCTAAACGGCAAGCTACTGGCAGATTCTTTCGTTATGTTAAAACAAAATTATTGTTTTTGTTTGTTTTCTAGTTTTATGTCGAGTTTTTCGTTATTTTTGCTATTTTTTCGGGTTTCGGCTGGGATTTTGATGCGAGGAATGAGGCTTTTGGCGCGAGAATTGAAATGGGGAATATTTGGTGTGTGGTGCGAGAATTGAATCAACGAAGACCGGTGTAGCTAGGATGGGGGCTCCACTGTAGTGCTATTACTGCACTAGATCTGTTATATAACAATATCTATACGTTATTGCAACTATAAATACAGTACATAACTTTATTTTAATTTTAATTTTGTGATATACAATTATCAGTATTCACACCTCAGTAGTTCTGTCTTTCCGAGATAAGGCTTCTTTAATGGTTGTTGTTGTTGTTCCCCAAGCTGCCTGGCCGAACAGCCCCAAGGCCCCGAGCAATTCCAAGGCCATAACCGAGTGCCCCCACAGAACCCTCCCCGCCGACCACAATAAAGCCTGGGTGACCGAAGCCACTCCATGGCGGGGAGCTGAGGAGGGTGCGGAAACGCCCGGGAAACCAAAGCCCCACCCAGGGCCCTGTGCCCCTCAGCAATTATGAAGAGAAAGTTGAGGGGCAAGGGAAAAATGTGACGCTTTGGCTTCCAATCTTGGTAGATTGGGAGGTCAATCCACGGAAGAGACGCCGTCACTTGAGATCTAGAAAATATATAAGTTAAAGGAACAGTCAGAGTAAGCTATGGGTATGGCAGAGATTGCTCAGCCCATCACCACAAGACTAGAACCCAATCCTCTCAGCATCAGCTAGGAAAGGCCCTAGAAAGCCGCCTTTGGCGGGGGGATAGCTCCCCTATTTCAACCCCTTTAGGGGTTGGGCACCCGCCTTCCTTCTTTAATGGTTGTTGTTATTGTTGTTGTTGTTGCTGTTCCTCAGGCTGTCTGGCTGAGCAGCCCCAAGGTCCCGAGCAAGGCCAAGGCCATAACCGAGCGCCCCCACAGAACCCTCCCAGCTTACCACTAATAATGCCCAGGTGACCGAAGTCACTCAAAGGCGGGGAGCTGAGGAGGGTGCGGAAACGCCCGGGAAACAAAAGCCCCACCCAAGGCCCTGTGCCCCTCAGCAATTATAAAGGGAAAGTTGAGGGGCAAAGGAAAAATGTGACGCTTTGGTTCCCAATCTGCCAGGGTTGGCAGTAGAGAGGTCAATCCACGGAAAAGACGCCGTCACTTGAGATCTAGAAAATATATAAGTAAAAAGAACAGTCAGAGTAAGCTATGGGTATGGCAGAGAACACTCAACTCTCATTCTGATAGACCAGCCCATCACCAAACTTTTAATGGTACCCGCCTTATACATCTTTTTCTTACGACTATACTCTTATATTTAGACTCGTGTCACAGTTTTCGTTTTGGCCTTCCTAATAGATTCTCGCGGTTTAGCTTGATGAGCATATGAAGGTCCCTCCACCGGTCGTGATATTCTAGGCACTTACGTCATTGACGTAAGGAGCCACCAATAAATTACGGTTTTGACAACCCGTAAGGGAAGGAAGGAAAAACTAATATTTATTGGTGGCTCCTGGAGTCAATGACGAAAAGTGCCCTCCCACCATCCCCTTCCCATACACATGCTCAACTTGATATTACATTAGAGAACGTCCCTGAGAGGGACAGGTGGCCAGCTGTGTATGGGAAACAGAGGAAGATCAGAGCGCGCGTAGGCGCGGTGTTCAAATTGTGCTAATTCTTTTCTTTTTATTTCCTACTTTTCAGTGGCTCCGTTCCAATGACGTACCGTAGGAATGATTAAGGGGTACCCCCTATGATGATCTTGGTTCTCGACCGCCGTGATCTAGGTTAACCCGGGCTCAGAGGAGCCCGGAACGAGGCCATATTAACATAGGCTCTTATGTCATTGACTCCAGGAGCCACCAATAAATATTAGTTTTTCCTTCCTTCCCTTACGGGTTGTCAAAACCGTAGTGTATTTTTCTCTTTTGTAAAATTGTATTACATTGTTGTAAGCTACATATGTTACATGTAGCACATTCTTGTAAGTAATTTGTATGCAACATATTGCATGAGCATATTGTACTCTAACAAGGTAAAATGTAACATTTTGTAAAATGTTTACCGGTTAGCATTCTGAATCATATCCACACCTGTTTTTGTACAATAATACTTTGCTCTAACATGTATATTACCTTGTATGTATGTATGTATGTATGTATGTACAGTATATGCTAAGGCCCAATCCCCACTTTTCCTATTTTTATTTTTATTTTTCTATTTTACTATTTCTATTTTACTCTACTTTATTATTATTATTATTTTTTTTTTATTGGGGGTGGCCGACTCAAGACAGAGCAAGAACAGGGAAAACACAAAACACAAGACAGAACAACGAACAAACACAGAAACACAAAATTCACACATATCTAGATCACCCAGGAGAACACCCAGAGACCAGGGTCACCTTGTATAAAACAAACCTTGTATAAAACAAAATGTCCCTTGGACAGGAAATACAAATTTTAAAATCTTTATCGTATCACGATCTTTTAAATTTAATAATACTGTTTCCTAATCTCTTTACCGAGTTGGAATGCCGGGAACTGGCCCTTAGCTCTCTCTCTCTCTCTCCCCCCCCCCCCCCCCTTCGTTTTTGTTGCAGCTCCTAATAACTGGGGTATGAGTTTAGGTAACAGGTTGGAGGAGTGTGAAGTGAGGGAAATATGGCTTCTCTAGATTCACTGCTAGAAAGGATGTGGGAAAAGTACTGTATTAGGAGAGGACCATAAATTTAGTCTGAGAAATATTGTCTACCAAGAATATGTAGAAGACACATGGACGCGGCCCACTTACGTATGTCATGAGCCTGACAAAGAACTTCAGCGTAGTTTCTCTGATCTTCTCCACTATCAAGAAAGCTGTCTGTATTTTACGCAACCTAGTGCGTGTTGCTATCAGCGACATGCAGTTTGGATTTATGCCGGGACGTGGCACAACTGATGCGATCTTCACTCTTAGGCAAATGCAAGAGAGGTACCTAGAGAAAAACAGGGAGTTATACCTAGTTTTTGTAGATCTGGAGAAGGCCTTCGACCGGGTGCCCAGGGAGGTAGTGCAGTGGGCTATGAGAAAACTTGGAGTAGAAGAGTGGTTGGTGCGTGTGATAATGAGAATGTATGAGGGGTCACGGGCAGCAGTTAGAGTAAATGGGGGCCTGAGTGAAGAGTTCTCAGTGAAAGTCGGAGTTCACCAAGGCTCAGTTCTGAGCCCATTACTGTTTGTTTTAGTCTTGGAGGCTCTGTCAAGGGAATTTAGGACAGGACTCCCATGGGAGATGTTATATGCAGATGATCTAGTTCTTATCGCAGATAGTGCGCAGGAAGCAGAGGCGAAGTTCAAAAGATGGAGGGAAGGTATGGCAAGTATGGGTCTGAGAATTAACATAGATAAAACAAAGGTCATGATTAGTGGAGTAGGGCGTGGAGCTATGGAAAGAAGCGGGACTATCCATGCGCAGTATGTGGGAAGGGGGTGGGATGTAATTCAATTCAATGTTGTGTCTGTAGTGACTGGGTACACAGGAGATGTAGTGGAGCTAAAGGACCTTTGACAAGAATCATAGACTTTGAATGTGCAGTGTGCAAGGGAGATCTTGTATTAAATGACCCGCCTGTCAGTGTTGATTTCGACAGTGTAGCGCTGGAGTGTGTGAAAAAGTTCTGTTACCTGGGCGATACAGTTTCCGCTGGAGGTGGCGCTGAAGCTACTCCATTGCTAGAGTCAGAAGTGGCTGGGGAAAGTTGAGAGAGCTGTTGCCACTCCTGACCATGAGAGGGCTCCCACCCCACCTTAAAGGGAAGGTGTATACCTCGTGTGTTAGGAGCGCGATGACCTATGCCTCTGAGACATGGCCGGTTAAAGCGGAGGATGTCAATAGAATGGAACGAAATGAGAAGAGAATGGTGAGATGGATGTGTGGGGTTAATCTTAGGGACAGGGTATCGAGCGAGGAATTGAGAAGGCGTCTGGGCATTAGGAGTATCATTGAAGTGATGCGCACGAGCCGACTTGGTTGGTTTGGACATGTGGAGAGAATGGATGATCAGAACTGGGTGAAGAAATGCCGGACAGTGAACTTGGGGGGAGCTGCGCGTAGGGGTGGACCTAGAATGACGTGGTCTCGGGTACTCCGGTCCGATCTCAAAATAAAGAACTTGACAACACAGGCGGCCCTTGACAGGACCGCCTGGAAAGCTGCCATTTAGGACGTGAGACTATAATCACGTTCCTTATGTACGTGAATGACCTGCCGATAGACATAAACTCCTACATGTCAATGTTTGCAGATGACGTAAAAATTATGAGACAAATAACAAATATAAGTAGTTGTGAGGAGCTGCAAGGGGATTTAGATAAAATATACGAATGGAGCACCAAGTGGAAAATGAAATTTAATATAAGTAAATGTCATGTGCTAAATATGGGAAGAAGTGTGAATAGACCAAATTGGGAGTACAGGATGGGAGATAATATAATTAGCAAGGCCGAAAAAGAAAAGGATTTAGGGTTGATTATACAAGATAACTTGTCGCCAGAGAAACATATTAACAAGCTCTTTAGCGGAATGTATGCAATGGCCGGGAATATGAAAGTTGATCTGAACTACTTGGATGAGAACATGTTAGCGAAGATTATAAAAAAGTATGATTAGACCAAGATTGGAGTATGCAGCAGTGGTGTGGTCCCCGCATCTTAAGACGCATATTCACAAGTTAGAAAGAATCCAGAGAGCAGTTACTAGATTGGTTCCAAGTCTTGGAGAACTGCCATATGAAAGGAGGCTAGACAAATTAAATTTACCGAGTCTAAAAGAGAGGAGAGAGAGGGGAGACATGATAATGATGTACAAATGCACCCGAGGGCTGGAGAGGCTGGATAGGGAGGATATATTAATTATGGATACAGAAATAACTAGAGGCCACAGCTACAAAGTAAAAAGACCTACCTGCAAGAACGATATCAGGAAGTTTAGCTTCCCCTATAGATGTATTGACAAATGGAATGGGCTGGAGGAGGAGGTGGTAGGGGCAGGGAACATCCATATTTTCAAGAAAAAATCGGATAAAAGTAGACTGAGAGACGGGACAACACGAGCTTAGCTCAACTCCTGTAAACTTCAATTAGGTAAATACAGCTTCTGTGGACAAACGGTCTTTAAACTTGTATGTATGTATGTATGTATGTATGTAGGCGGGAGAACCAATAAATTAATTCTGGAGTCAGGGCTATGGAGACTCCTGCCAGCTGAGGCTCAACTTGCAAGCAGTTAGGAGACTTGGACATCGCCGGCAGCTGAAACTCGGTCCTTTGCAGTTAATGCTATTAAAAAATAAAAAATAAAAAATAACAGCTTCTTCCGATCATGCACCCCATTCGCCATAGTACTGTATGTAGTATACGGTATATTGGGATTTGTATACATTAACTGAGTTAGTTCATCGACCATTGCGGCCTAAATTGATGTGGGGTTGGCCTCAAACGGAAGCAAGCTCTCATAAATCCTCTCTCATCCGCCTCTGGCATGGACAAGCCTGTTAAATCATGGAACGGTTTACAGATAGCTGGAAGGTGGCCGTTTAATTTAAGATCTGACAATCGTTTGGTCTCAAAACGGTTGTCAAATATTTGAAAATAAGTGCAACTGACGGGACTCTCTGGTTGGAATGTATTACCACCTGAATGCCAACATTGCCATACATCATTGACTGTTTTTCACTTTCTTTGTATTTGTCCCGTCTATGCATCTGAAAGACGGCGATTCTTGCTGAACACCTCATTACACGACATCCTCTCTGACTCAGACTTTCAATTTCACCCCTATTCGTCACTTCCTGAGAGCTATAAATTTATATAATGACATATAACTACAGTACTGACATATATGTGACTTAAAACTCGGTACCACCTCCTCCAACACTAGCCTTGAAAGGGCTTAGGCCCAGTGGGCTAGTATAAAATAAAAGCATCATAAATTACAACAACAGTAATCTATCTATCTATCTATTGCCCCGACGCCGTGATCCCCGAAGGGGTGGCCACGGACGAACCGCCCCCATGCACCTCTCTCCCCAGTCAGTCGATGCCACTCCCCCCAACCAGCACCGCCTTCGTTCATATACTTCCTCACTCCATCCTTTCACCTCTCTTTCGGTCTACCTCTCCCTCTCTGTCCCTCCACCTCGCTCTCGTACACCATCTTAGTCATTCTCTCGCTTTCCATACGTTCCATATGGCCGAACCATCTCAAGTTGTTCCTTTTCACACTTTCCAGCACATCTACCTCCACACCACACCACCTTCTTACTTCCTCATTAGTCTGTCTATCCCTCCATGTAACTCTGCACGCACTTCTTAAGTAATTCATTTCCACTGCTCTCACTCTTGGTCCGAGTCTCTCAACCAACGTCCATGCATCGCTTCCGTAAGTCAGTGTCTGGATTACCACACTGTCATGCGGCTGCATTTTGGCTTAGATCTGGGTTGCCTGGGATCGTCAAGGAAGGGGGGAAGAGTTGAAGCGTCATGAATAGCTCCGTCCACACGGGCACCACTCTTTCGCCTTTTTGGTGATGGAAAAGCTGGCAGACAGGGTTATTTTAGGTTTCTGCTGGTGCACGTTCTTGGTATTGTGTTGTGGCCAGAGTATGATAAGGTTTGGGCTGGTATCTGGGTTGTGGTGGTGGTGCAAAGGTCGGTGCTGAAGGTGGTGTTCTTTTGTATGGGCTGAGTAGAATAGCTTCCCTTTTCCCAAGCGTTCTCTCTGGACGCCCCGGCGTTTATAGGCCTGGGAGTCCCTTCCATGTTCCGCTGATCGCCATTTTGGTGCCCGTCGGGGTTGATGTTGCTATGCTCCTGTATGGTAGCAATCTGGACAGGTTGCTCCAATGTTGCAAGTGATGCTGGTGATACTTTGTGGTGATCCTTTAGTATTTCTTTCTCCCGTCGCAGCTCAACCCTTATACTGGGGGACTATTGTGCCTCTGTCTTCCAGTTATCAGGTGCACTCCCCTTCTCCCAAGCTAGTTTGCACATTTTCCATACCCATTCGATCACTATCTCACCACCATACCTTAGCATTTCCCCACACACTCCATCTATTCCTGATGCTTTCCCCATCTTCACTCCATTCATGGCTTCACACACTTCTGACTACCTGATCCCCACCTCCTCCTCCGCTACTGCTACTTCTATTATTCTCTCTCCCATACCCCATCCAACTATGTTTGCTGCCAGTGCTTCATTCCTTACATTTAGCAATTCGTTGAAGTACTCCCTCCATCTTTCGACTCTCTCTTGCTTCTCGGCTATCGCTCGCCCTTTCTTATCTTTCACACCCTTGCTATTTCCCTTGCTACCCTCTCTAACTTTCTTGACCTCTATCCAGAACAGTTTCTTACACTTCCTCCATTTTACACTTAGATTCCTACCAAATTCCTCATCTGCTCTTCTCTTACTTTCCTTCGCTACTCTCTTCATCACTCTCTTTTTCTCCGAGTACCTCGCCCTTTTCTGTTTCTCCACACCTTCATTCCCTCTACTACCCAACCCCACTCTATATGCTTTCTTCTTGTCTTCCACAGCTATTTTTACCTCTTCTGTCCACACTCCCCACTCCCCTCCCTCATCTCCTTACTGCACAGATGGGAAAAAGTAAATATAGACCTTCTTGGGGATATAAAATAGGAGATGAAATAATTAGTAAAGCTGTGAAAGCAAAAGACCTAGGGGTAGTTGTGGCAGACAGCTTGTCACCTGAACAGCATATAAATAATATAACTGGTGAAACCTATGCAGTGTTGACTAACATGAGAATAGCTCTGAATTATTTAGATGAAGAGATGTTAGCAAAAATAATAGGGACAATAATACGACCAAGACTGGAGTATGCAGCAGTGGTGTGGTCTCCACACCTTATAAAACATAATAAAAAACTGGAAAGAGTTCAGAGAGTTGCCACTAAGATGATAGCTAGCCTTAGAGACCTGCCTTATGAGGAGAGATTGGAGAGGCTAAAGCTGCCAACGCTGAGGGAGAGGAGAGAGAGAGGTGACATGATCATGATGTTAAGTGTGTGAAAGGTTTTGAGAAGATCGACGAGGGAGATTTTGTGGTGAGGGACGAGGGAAGAACCAGGGGTCATGATTGTAAGTTGAGGAAAGTTATATGTAAGTCTGATGTAAGAAAGTTCAGCTTCCCGTATAGAAGCATTGAGTGTTGGAATAAGTTGGATGGGGAGGTGGTGGGAGCAAGAAATATCCAAACTTTTAAAGCAAAATTGGATAAATGTAGAGAGAGAGACAGGACAACACGAGCTTAGGCTCAAATCCTGTATACTACAATTAGGTGAGTACAATTAGGTGAGTACACCTCCTCACATGCTGCACATATCTCTTCCTTAAACACTTTGCTCACTTCCTCCATACCCTCCAAGTCAAACCTACCTAGTCGTCTCTCTACTGCTGTCTTGAACTCTTCCCTGATCTCCTCCTCCTGCAACCTCTCCACCCTCTTTGCCAATTCCCCATTACACCCTAGCATCCAGCACAGAAAGCTTCATTAGTTCATCCTCATATATATAATCAATCGGTGCCTTTCGTTCCTCCACTGTCCCATCCCTCCTCCTCCACTCCACTTTCCATGTGTACCTGTGTATCATTCAGTGTCGAAAGAAGGTGTTGGCTATCCACAGCCTCCTCCCCACACATACGTCCACAAGTGCACTACCATTCCCATTCACCTCTGATGATACACCCCACCCTCCCACCACTCCATCAACATTCCTGTCACCCACCTTCCCATTCATATCCATAATCAGAAATATTCTTTCGCTCTTGCCAAACTTATCCAGGCACGCCTCAACATTCACCCAGAACTTCTCTTTCTCACTTACAGTTTTATCCTCTCTCGGAGCATGCACACACACAACCACCCACGTTTGTATTCCTACTTTTATTCTCACCCACACAATCCTTGCACCCTATATATACTAGGAATATGTACATCTATCTATCTATTGCCTGACGCCGTGATCCCCGAAGGGGTGGCCACGAACGAACCGCCTCCATGCACCTCCGTCCCCAGTCAGTCGACGCCCTTCCCCCCAACCAGCACCGCCTTCGTTCATATACTTCCTCACTCCATCCTTCCACCTCTCCTTCGGTCTACCTCTCCCTCTCTGCCCCTCCACCTCGCTCATGTACATGATTACATTAATATCCAGTATTCGAGAATGGATAATAAGTCGTAGGCTTGTGTATAAACCTTTAACTGTCTTGGTGGTGTAATGGTTAAAGTTTTAACAAAATCTGTTTGTGATAACCCAGGTTCGAATCCCGGTGGATCACATATATGCTTTCATTAATTTCATTGGAGGTGTTTGGTGTTGGGGTGAAATTAATAACAAATATAATATATAGTCCTATTATTATTTTTAACAATTATATTTTATACCTACATATTTGCATGTACTGTAGTTGCTATATACTATACAGGTATATAATTATCTACTCTGCAGTTATTCATATGTATACCAGTTAACATATATATATATAATCATCAATGTATTCTCTATATTCTACTGTATATCCCTATTGTATAGGAGGAAAACCTGAAGATATTTTTTTTTTTCTATGGGAGTGAAAGGCAAAAGGCAGAACTGCCTATAGCGAGTGCCTCCCCCAAAGTTGAAAGAGTGACAGGGCCAAAATCAAGGGACGTTCGAGCCAAAATGCTTGGACACATGGAGTTTGAAGCAATTTAAGTCATAGGAAGAGGGAAAGACTGATTCTGGGAGAGAGTTCCAGAGCTCAGCTGTTGAATAGAAGAAAGACTGAGAGTAACGTTTCACTCTTGGGTTGGAGAGTTGCACAGAGTAGGGTGGGATTGTGTTGCAAGACGGGTACCACGTGCCCTACGTAAAGGAGGTGGTATACACTGGAAAAGCTCTGAGGAACTCTGATTATTATAGTAGCGATAGAATAGCGAGAGAAATGCAACATTGCGGCGAAGAGAGAGAGATTGCAGAGAGTTGGTGAGTGGACGGGAGTTAATGCTACGAAAGGCCTTCCTTTCAATTTTGTCTAGGAGAGCGGTGTGAGAGGATCCTCCCCACACATGTGAACAATACTCAATACAAGGACGCACTATGCCCCTGTACAGAGCAAGAAGCTGTGCAGGGGAAAAGAACCCCCTAAGGCGGTTGAGCACACCCAGCTTCTGGGATGCTGCCTTAGCAAGACTGGTAATATGGTCCTTCCAACTGAGAGCAGAAGAAAAAGAGACACCAAGAATATTGAGAGAAGATGAAGGATTGATTTTTGTATTGTTGAAGAATAAGGGATAGTCCGCAGGGAGTTCCTGACGGGTAGATAGATGGAGAAATTGGGTTTTGGAAGCATTAAAGGTAACAAGGTTTTCTCTGCCCCAATTGGAGATAGTAGTTAGATCAGAATTTAAGTGCTCTATGGCTTCATTTCGTTTGTCGTTGAGGAATTGCTGGCTTGGGCGTTCTGAAAAACTAATGGAGTAGTGTAAGGTTGAGTCGTCTGCGTATGAATGGATGGGAGTTGAGGTACAGTTGAGAAGGTCATTTATAAAAATTAGAAAGAGAAAAGGATATAGGACAGAGCCCTGAGGAACACCGGAGTTTATAGGGTGAGGAAGTGAACGATGGCCGTCCACAACCGCAGCTATGGAACGGCCGGAGAGGAAATTAGAGACAAAGGCACAGATGGAGAGATAGAAACCGAAGGAGGGTAGTTTAGAAATTAAATATTTGTGCCAGACTCTATCGAAGGCTTTCGATATGTCTAGTGCAATAGAAAAAGTCTCACCGAAGTCCCGAAAGGAGGATGACCAAGAGTTTGTAAGATATGAAAGAAGATCACCAGTAGAGCGACCCTTAACCCTCTTACCACGGAAGGGCTCTTGAACGCCCATAAAAAAGCATATAACAGGTACCCGGAAGGCCTCTTGAACGCCCAGTGGTTGAAAGCCTGTGAGCTTCGTGTGCGAGGCGTCGGTCCGACGCATGTAAACAACAGCCGGCTGGACCGACGCCCCGCATCTCCGGCCACAAGAAGGAGAGCGTCGCTTGTTCGTGTGTGCCTGTATGTTGTTGTTAAGTATCGAAAAGTGGTGTAAAGTGGCTGTTTTGGCCATAAAGTTATCTCCAATGAAATCATCATCACAGCTCAACCAGTTGACTTAGAGAGCTCTACTTAATGCCATTCTACAGGTAAGTAACACAGCTACGCTTGGGGATGCGCGGGAATGCGGGAAGCAGTCTGATTAACGAATATACGGTAGCCTAGCCTAGACGTTTTTCGGCCAAAACACCCTGGTTTCGAGGAATATATATATAATACATAGCCGGGGCTGGAGGGTTAAGGAAGCCATACTGGCGATCTGAGAGCAGATTATGAGAAGAGAAATGCTTAAGAAATTTGGAAGCAAGAATACAGTAGTTTCAAAAACTTTAGAAATACAAGAGATTAGAGCAATTGGACGATAGTTGGAGGGTTGAGAGCGGTCACCCTTCTTTGGGACAGGTTGAATGAGAGCAAACTTCCAGCATGAAGGGAAAACGTTAGAGGATAGACAGAGACGAAAGAGTTTGCCTCGGCAGGGAGTCGGCACGGAAGCACAGTTTTTTTAGTACAACAGGAGGAACACCGTCCGGACCGTACGCCTTATTAGTATTAAGCCCAGAGAGGGTAGAAAGTACATCTTTAGAAGAGATTAGGATAGATATTAGGCATAAGTAAGAGAGAGGAGGGTGGAGAGGAAGGTATAGCACCGGAATCATCCAAGGTGGAGCTTCTAGCAAAGGTTTGAGCGAAGAGTTTAGTTTTGTCAGAGGAAGAAGTGATGGTTATGCCATCAGAGTGGGAAAGACGAGGAAGAGAAATTGTTGGAGAGGTTTTTGGCTAGATGCCAGAAAGCTTGGGAAGAGCTAGAGTTGGATAGTTCAGTGCATTTATTAATGATGAAAGAGTGCTTGGCAAGTCGAAGAACAGATTTGGCTTGATTCTGGGCAGAAACAGGAAGAATGAGAGTCTTGAGTTTTAAGGCGTCGGTACCGTTTGAATGCTTCCTCCTTATTGCGGACAACAGTAGAACAGGCGTGAGTAAACCAAGATTTTTTAGCATTAGTCTGAGAGAAAGAGAATGGAATGTATGCTTCCATGCCCGATAGGATTACCTCGGTAATGCGTTCACCACTCTCCGAGGGTCCATGGCCATGGAAGCAGAAATCATTCCATGGGAAATCAAAGAAGTACTGCCGGAGAGCCTCCCAGTCGGCTGCGCCAAAGTGCCGCCGGCTAGGAGGATCGGGTGGCCGTACTGGAGAGATAGACAGGATAGAATAACAAATGTTGAGCTGAGGAGACGTTTAGGTATAAAGAGTATTAGCGAGGTGATGCGTACAAGTAGACTGGGATGGTATGGACATGTGGAGAGAATGGATGAACAAAATTGGGTGACAAAATGCAGGTCTGTGATTGTGGAGGGAGCTGCACCAAGGGGTGGACCGAGGAAGACCTGGGATCGGACTATATGCGCCGATCTCAAATCCAAGAACTTGACAAGTGAAGCAGCCCTTAACAGGGTTGCCTGGAACGCCGCCATTAGGACAAGAGACTGAAACTGCACTTATGTGTGGAACACTCAGTCTTAAAATGTTATGTATGTATGTATGTATGTAGACAGGTGACAGAGATAAGTTTATGGTCGAAAGAGCCCAAAGGAGAGAAAAGATCGACCGTATAAGAAAAAGGGTTAGAAGTTAGAAACAAGTCAAGAATGTTGGGCCGATCTCCGAGGCATCCGGGATATGGGTGGGTTTGCTGAACTAACTGCTCTAGGTCATTTAGGATAGAAAAGACGTAGGCTTGTTCACCAGGTGGGTCAGTAGTGTGAGAGGAGAGCCATTGGCGGTGGTGAACGTTGAAATCTCCTATGATGGAGATTGTATCTATGTGGTGTGTAGGCCCTTGCTTAACAGATCCTTTATGCGTTGTTCATGTGACGCTATGTCAGCGTAACGTGACTTCTGATCATGCTGTTACTAGGGAGTGTCTGTTGAATTTTAGGTCACGCCCGTTTGTCATACCATAGCAGGTATTGGATAGGATTTTCGTAAGCAACCTACTGAGTGAATTCACGTAATTTTCGGGGTGTAACCCGAGGTGATGAAGGCAGTGGATTTTATGTGTGGAGGGTCGTATAACGGGGTCATCATTTAATTCAACTACTGGCAACCCTCGTTACCTTCCAAATTCACCACGAACGCCTCTGTTACTTACGTTCAATTTCATTATTAAGTTTTGAAGCAGACTCTGTAGAGTTACCAAGAAGTTTTATAAACCAAGATATCCAAATCAAAGTACAGTCCACTCCCTGTATCCGCGCTCCAGATATTTGCTAAACTCGTTATGCTATATATAGGCTATGCTATATATGACTAATTTCAAATATAGTCTGTGTGGTAAGTAATCACCTCCTAATATGTATTTATAAGTATTCTCCTCAGATACAGTCCATCCAACAAATTTGCGAGATTATGGGTGACATGTGACCTCGCAAATTTCAAATTCGCAAATTTCAAACAACATAGTTTATGGGAATAATTACTTATGGGCGACACCCGCCGAATTTCCGTATTAATTAGTACATTTATATCGGTTGTGGGACACATTTATACATACAGTAATCTCCCCCATATAAGACCTGTCATTATCCGAACCTCGACAGGCCATGGGATATATAAATACATAAAGTAAAGTTGTTTATGACTTTCAAAACATTTCGATTTGAAGCGCCAAGATTCTGAGTGACCGACATCGCCGATATAGGCCTACAATAATTTACTTATCATTACAGTACTTATTCTATCTTATAAACATACTGTACTTGTAGGTAGCCAACTTACCATATTACTTAATTATATTTAATAATAAACTTATATAAACCGAGTAATCTTGGTCGAACCGATACGCGTGTGATTTTGTTTACCGTCGGTTTACTAAAGTGCCACCATTATCGATGTTCTTCGAGCCGACTCAAGCGAGAGTTTAAACCCGAAACATATTTGAAATAGAAATACTGTAGAAATATAAATACAGTAAAAGTCCTTTAATCCGATGACCGATGATTCGAATCTCCCAATAGTCCAAATTTTTCAATTTGAGGCCAAATCCGAATTCACCCGATGGTCCGAATTTCAAGAAGTCCCAAAGTCCCCTTTTTGAGGCATTAGTCCACTCAAATGACACATAATGGAGCACACACATATCATATGTTCATGAATTCACTTTAAAAGTTTACCATTGTCATTGTAGCCTATTACCTACTTCAAAACATTCAGATTAATGGTCAAAGGAAGCTACTGATATAAACGTAAACACCACATCGTCTGCTAGAGAGTTTGTTTTGCTCTTGAACGCATCCTTGGGACGCTCCGATGCGCTACTGGCTTGCACCGCATTTTCTGCAAGCGCATTCAGTCTTGAGCTTGAAAACGCACCTTTGGACGTTCCGATACGCTACTATTTATAGTTCAGTGATCGGAGCGTCCCAAGGGTGCTTTCAAGACAACAAGACAAGGGTGCTTTCAATACAATATAATATAACAGAGCACGTCACAAAAGGAAAATCACAAAAGGAAAATTACAAGAACCTCTCAGGGAAGTGCCGTTGTTAAGGCATTACTTCCCGAACCACATCTGATCTGATCTTCAAGAGCAAGACAAACTCGCTAGTAGACGGAAGAAGAAGAAGACGACGATGCGGACATATGGTGTTTACGTTTATATCAGCAGATTCCTTTGACCATTAATCTGAATGTTTTGAAGTAGGGAATAGGCTACAATGACAATGATAAACTTTTGAAGTGATTTCATGAACATATGATATGTGTGTGTGCACCATTGTGTCATTTGGGTGGCCTAATGCCTCAATGTTTTCGTCATACACAGGTTCATAGGGGTAAAGTCCGATAATCCGAAAAATCCACTAATCCGAACGAGGGCCGGTCCGCTGCCCTTCGGATTAACGGAAGTTTACTGTAGTTGTAAACGATAAGAAAATATTAAAAGGATGTGTCAGTTACCTTAAATAAATTGTTTGTTGGCTAAATTGGCTTGACGTTTGGGTTCCAAGGCTAGGCTAGGCACCCCTACTGGGCCTCACCGCCTCTCTCTCCCCCACCCCGCTCGTCCTCCTCAGCCAACACAGCCGCCTCGCCTATCATCTGCCGCTTCTTCCTCGCAAATGTGGATTAGGGGGTCGCAAATTAAGAGGAAATGGCGGATTTCCCTTATAATTCTACGGGCTGGTTCACAGATGTGAAATCGACCTCGCAAATGTGGAATATTATATTTTTTCCAATTTTGACCCCCCCCCCCTCGCAAATTTCAAGAATCGCATTTTTCAAACTCGCATATTTGGAGGATGGACTGTAATATGTATTTATTGGATGTATGTGGGGGGAAATGGGTACTTTAGGATTAAGAGTTACTGGACAAATTTGGAACCAATGGTGTGGTACTGGACATAGTCAAACTGTGGCTCCAGAAATAACATTTGTAAATTATACTATTCCAATTGCAGTGGGAAGCCATGTCCTGCATACAAGATCATTATCCTGGACGAGGCAGACTCCATGACTCGTGATGCTCAGGCCGCTCTACGACGAACGATGGAGAAGCAGTCCAAAACCACACGATTCTGTCTGATCTGCAACTATGTGTCTCGTATCATCGAGCCGCTCACCTCCCGCTGTGCCAAGTTTCGTTTCAAACCTCTTGGTATGTTCACATTTTTTTATTTTGTAAATTATGATTATAATAAAGCTTAAGTGCTTAACCCCTTCTGTACGGGGCCCATCATATGACGGAGACGATTTCCTGGACATTATGTAGTCTATGAGCCAGGCCAGCTGTTGCAAGCAGCGCAGAGGGGCTTGGTCCGGACCCAACAGAGCCCGGTGTGATATTGATGTGTGACAGAGAGTTCCCTTACACCTCTCTGGTGGCACACATAGCAAAAACGGCTAACAACAAATATTTTTACTGATTTTGCCCTTCGTTTGCAAGATCGTTGCAAGATAACCAGACGTCGTACAGGGATGATTCAAGTGTCATTTGAAAGCTCTATTACTGTACTTTCACAAATATATAATTGTAATACATACAATTTTAAGACTGAGTGTTCCACACATAAGTGCAGTTTCAGTCTCTTGTCCTAATGGCGGCATTCCAGGCAATCCTGTTAAGGGCTGCTTCACTTGTCAAGTTCTTGGATTTGAGATCGGCACGTATAGTCCAATCCCAGGTCTTCCTCGGTCCACCCCTTGGTGCAGCTCCCTCCACAATCACAGACATGTATTTTTTCACCCAATTTTGTTCATCCATTCTCTCCATATGTCCATACCATCCCAGTCTACTTGTACGCATCACCTGCTAATACTCTTTATACCTAAACGTCTCCTCAGCACAACATTTGTTATTCTATCCTGTAGCCTGGCCCCACACATCCATCTCACCATTCTCATCTCATTACGCTCCATTCTGTTAACATCCTCTACTTTAACGGTCCATGTTTCTGAGGCATACGTCATTGCACTTCTAACACATGAGGCATACACCTTTCCCTTCAGGGGGAGGCATTCTTTTCATGGTCAGGATTGGCATCAGTTCTCTGAACTTCCCCCAGCCACACCTAATTCTAGCAACAGTGGCAGCCTCGGCCCCACCACCGGCAGAGATGGTATCTCCTAGGTAACAAAACTTGTTCACCAGCTCCAAAGACTCATTTCCTTAATTCACAGCCACAGGATCATCACCTAACACAAGCTCGCCTTTGCACACTACGCACTCAAATTTCTCTATTTCTGACTTATCTTTCGGCAGGGGTCCCTTTATTCTACTACAATTCTTACTCCCATGGTGTACCGGTACCCATTATTACCCAACATCGACAGATGCTACATTGAAATGAGTTAGCGCCCACTCCCTTTCCACACACTGCACATGGGTATGCACCACTCTTTTCCACATTGTATTACACTGGCTTTTGCTTATGCATGAAAATGAGCAGGGAATAAAGGTAGTTTCGGGCAATTATGCCCACTTGTACGGGGTTAAAGTTGATTTTAAACATTTACATAAACATTTTGTAAGCACTACAGTACATACATACATAAAATTTTAAGACTGAGTTCTCCACACATACGTGCAGTTTCAGTCTCTTGTCCTAATGGCGGCGTTCCAGGCAACCCTGTTAAGGGCTGCTTCACTTGTCAATTTTTTGGATTCGAGATCAGCACGTATAGTCCGATCCCAGGTCTTCCTCGGTCCACCCCTTGGTGCAGCTCCCTCCACAATCACAAACCTGCTTCTTTTCACCCAATTTTGTTCATCCATTCTCTCCACATGCCCATACCATCCCAGTCTACTTGTACGCGTCTCCTCGCTAATACTCTTTATACCTAAGCATCTCCTCAGCTCATTATTAGTTATTCTATCCTGCAGTTTGGCCCCACACATCCATCTCACCATTCTCATCTCATTACGTTCCATTCTGTTGACATCCTCTACTATAACGGCCCATGTTTCTGAGGCATACGTCATTGCACTTCTAACACATGAGGCATACACCTTTCCCTTCAGAGGGAGAGGCATTCTTTTCATGGTCAGAATTGGCAGAAGTTCTCTGAACTTCCCCCAGCCACATCTAATACTAGCGACAGTGGCAGCCTCGGCCCCACCACCGGCAGAGATGGTATCTCCTAGGTAACAAAACTTGTCCACCACCTCCAATGACTCATTTCCAAAATTCACAGCCACAGGATCATCATTTAACACAAGCTCGCCTTTGCACACTACGCAATCAATTTTCTCGATTTCTGACTTATCCTTCGGCAGGGGTCCTTTTATTCTACTACTGTATAGCGCTTACTCCCATGGTGCATCCAACATCGTCAGACGCTACACCGAATCGAGTTAGCGCCCACACCTTTTCCACACACTGCACATTGACTATGGAACCACTACGAAATACCCGGTATTTGGTTTTCCTTCCTTCCCTTCGGGTTTTCAAACCCGTAATTTAGTACAGTAAACCCCCGTTTTCTCGGATTCTTTTTACTTGGAAGCCCGTACTTCTCTGAGTGGCATCTCATGTCGGACAGTTCTCCGTACATCTCGGCAAATATCTGAGTTGCTCAGGTTTGCAGTGTTAGATATTAACTCCGGGTTTGTTGATAGGGTTGCCAGTACGAGCATTATCTAGTACACTCAACCCTACCCATAGCTTACTCTGAGTTTTCCTTTTACTTATATATTTCTAGATCTCAAGTGACGGTGTCTCTTCCGTGGATTGACCTCCCAATCTGCCAACCTAGAGGTTGGCAGATTGGAAGCCAAAGCGTCACATTTTTCCTTTGCCCCTCAACTTTCTCTTCATAATTGCTGAGGGGAACAGGGCCCTGGGTGGGGCTTTGGTTTCCCGGGCACTTCCGCACCTTCCTCAGCTCCCCGCCATGGAGTGGCTTGGGTCACCCAGGCTTTATTGTGGTAGGCAGGGAGGGTTCTGTGGGGGCGCTCGGTTATGGCCTTGGCCTTGCTCGGGGCCTTGGGGCTGTTCGGCCAGGCAGCCTAGGGAACAACAACAACAACAACAACAACACTCAACCCTCCTATTCCCGGACTATTAGGAGGGTCGCCCGGTCCGGGAACCACAAAAGTCCGGGAGGTGTAGCCACTCCAGGACTTTATCTGGGAAAGTCCGGCGACTTCCAACATTGTACGGCAATAGCGTATGGTAGCATACTGAAACAGAAACACAGGAAAATAAATACATGTGTGAGGTAATGAATAACAAATTGGGGTCAGTTTTTACTAGAGAGGAAGGTTTTGACGAACCACAGGCGGGAGTACTGGAGAGTGGTCTTAGTAAGATTGAAATAACTAGAGATGAGCTGTTATCTGCGATGAGAGGACTTGAAGTAAGGAAAGCTATGGGACCGGATGAAGTGTCTGCCTGGGTTTTAAAGGAGTGTGCAGAGCAATTAGTGGAGCCAGTGAGGGACATAATTCAAGCTTCCTTAGATAAAGGACAGGTTCCTGTTGAATGGAAAAGAGCTAATATCATTCCGATATACAAGAATGGAAACCCTGAGGACCCTCTAAACTATAGACCAGTTTCACTTACTAGTATTGTATGCAAGATTTGTGAAAAGCTAATTAGGAAGAGATGGATGAAAATGTTGGAGAGAAAGAAAATAATAATAATAATAATAATAATAATAAGCATGTTACTTATTTCTCATAAGCGCCAATTTTTCCGAAGAATTCACTAGCGCTCGAAAAGAGAAAGAAAAAAGAACAAAAATCAATGCATCAAAAGAAGGCTTATATACAACACACATTTAACAATCACTAGCAGTGGCAAAATAGCCTAAACTCTATAGCCATCTGTCATGACACCTCTCTCAAGATCATAGCTTCTCTCAAAGAGAAAAGTCTTAAGTTGTCTCTTGAAGCATTCAACAGAACTCAGTTGTCTCATGGACAGCGGCAACCTGTTATACAACCTCGGAGCCATGTAGGAGAATGACCTCTCAAAGAAAGAAGACTGCTGGAAAGCCCTTGGTTCATCAAGACGAAAAGGGTCATTGTCATGACGCACAACTACACCATGGTGTGCCGGTGGGCGCCTGAGAAGCTCCGCAAGGTACCTAGGCTCACCAAATTTGAGAACCTTAAAAGTCACCAAACACAACTTAAATTCTATTCTTGCTCTTACTGGCAGCCAGTGCAGTTCTATGTGAAGAGATGTAGTAGGAGTTCTAGGTAGAACACCAAAAATTAGTCTTGCGGCCCTGTTAAGAACAGACTGAACTTTCCTCAAAATATAATTTGGAAGACCCACCAACAGGGCATTGCAATAATCAACACGAGAGAAGACCAATGAGTGAACCAACGTCAGGAGGCAACGTCTGGTTAAAAACGGCTTCACCAAATAGAGATTTCTGATGTGCAAGTAACAACTTTTAACTATCTGGTTTACATGCTCTTTGAAATCTAATCGGGAGTTCACATATACACCCAGATTTCGAACAGAGTTGGCCGGTCGCAGCTGAGATCCACCCACATTGATGGAGAGGGCACCCACTATATCATCAGCTCTTCTATTTCCTCGGATGATGAGAATATCAGTTTTACCATCATTTAGTTTAAGTTTTCTCGCTCTCATCCACTTCTTGATATCAGACATCAACAATTCCATCTTACTCCGTATATCAACTATATTTGTGATTCTCACATAAATCTGGGTGTCATCTGCATAAAAGTGAAAGGTGACATTATGTGCACGAAGCAGAAGAGACAAACTGCTAATATAAATTATAAATAGGATAGGACCTAAAACTGATCCCTGCGGAACACCATACTGCAGGGGTGTCGAGTCCGAGACCACTTGATTTACCATCACACTCTGGGATCTACCTGACAAGTACGACCCAAGAAGCAAGAGAGCGGAGTCACGCACACCACAATCATAAAGATCACTCAATAACAACTCGTGATCCACTGTGTCAAAGGCCGCAGAGAGATCAAGCAAGACCAATAGTGAGGCCACACCATTGCAAATGTTCTCAACTAGATCATTATGTGCTCTAATCAATGCTGTTTCAGTTGAATGATGCTGTCGGTAAGCAGACTGAAAAATTGGGATAGTTTCATTCTGCTGAAGTAGTGGTTGTAATTGGTCAAGTATTGCACGCTCTAATATCTTTGATATGAAGGACAGGTTGGAGACAGGACGATAGTTCAACATGTTCTCAACATCAAGTCCAGGTTTCTTTAGAGTAGGTCGGAGTAGTGCATGCTTTTCAGAATGTGGGAAGCTACCTTCAGAGAAGCACTTATTAATTATTTTGGAAATAAACTCAACTGTGTGATCATAGACTCTTGGTAGCTTGGAAACATTTATGGGATCCAACGGGCAAAATGTTTTATTGAGGTTTCTTATGTAGGACGAGATCATGTCCACCCCTACTGAGTGAAAGGATGAGAGGACATTATTAGGAATGTGTCGGGGTTGGAGTACAACTGAAAGTTCTTCACCAACAGAAGCATCATCCAGTTCCTGTCTTATGCGAGTTATCTTGCCAGCAAAAAATGCCACAAAGTTGGCAGCCAACTCGGCATCGGGCACAGAAGGTCTTAAGCTGACTCTTGTTTTTCCAAGTAAACTGTTTACAATTGAAGCCAACCTCCTCTGGTCATTACCACACGAGTCAACTTTTCCCTGATAATACACTTTCTTTTCATCTTTGATTGTGTGGACCACAGCTCTTCTGGCTGACAGATATTGCAACCATGTAGAGTCTGTTTTATTTTTCCGCCATTCACGTTCAGCTCTTCTACGCGCTCTTCTAAGAAATTTAACTCGAGTGCTATACCAGGGTGAATCATCTCGTACTATGATTTTCTTCTCTACTTCTGGACAGTGATGATCGAACACTAATTTAAGTGCATTTCCATGTACCTCCACCAGCTCATCTGAAGTAAGGTTGGAAGTATCAATACTTCCCAAGTACTGTTTTACTTCACTGCTAGCCAAATTTTGGTCTGCATTTTTATAATTTCTAAATCTGATTACTTTTTCATGTGTGAGTGGCTTAGGGAAATCAAAGCTGAAAGTAATCAAAGCATGATCAGAGGTATTAGGGTCAGCATTCTCAACATCAACATCCAGAACACCACCACAACCCACAGGAGAGAAAACCAAGTCAAGGGTGTGTCCTAAGATATGAGTTGGGTGGGACACATGGTTTACAAAATTGTTCTGATCAGTCAACTCAAGGAACTCAGGAGAGAATGGCTTCAGATGAGGGCTGTCAACCCAGTAATTAAAATCTCCACATATCAAAAGTCTTCCGGTTTTAGCAGAAAATTCCTCGAGAAACTGCCCAAACTCTTCCATAAAACCCCTATCTGTGCCACGATGGCCAGGCCTATAGACAACTGCCATTCTTAGAATTTGTTGATGGAGTTTTATTTCCACTTCCAACAGTTCATAGTAAAGAGGGGCTGGGTTATGGCTTATTTGTAAGATATTCACCAGAGATGTGGAGTAGACAACTGCCACTCCACCACCCGGATGATCTCCCCTAGGCCTAGGAACATTTATTATGGAATGGGTTTTAGGCAATGCCGCCTGGATAATATTCAGATCTGACTCGAACAACCAGGTCTCAGTGAGACATAATACATCAAGGTTACGTTCATCCAAGATCTCGCAAATATGATCCATTTTGTTACGCAAGGAACGAACATTCAACAGACCCAGTTTCAACCGGCTCCCATGTGCATTTTTCAGTTTTTTGAACCTACAAAATTGGTGTTCTCAATAACTTTATTTCTCTGAGCTGTCATTAGAGGACAATTTCTACTTGAGGCGAAATGATTTGGCGGCTCCGTAACTGATGTGGAGCTCATACAATTTATACATTTGGGGGAAGTCTTGTTGGTGCAGTCTTTTGAGTTATGAGTACCGGCACAGAAGTTGCATTTTGGATCCTCATTTTTCCGATAACACCTGTCACTGGTATGACCAAAGCCCTGGCAGTGGTAACATTGTGTTACCCAGAAGCGATCGTATGCACGACATCTTACAAGTCCAACATACACAGAATTGCCATCATCCACAATGGAAGAGCGTATTTCAGGTGACATTTTTACTACCGCAGTCTTTGTGTGTGCATCACTCTTTTGCTTGGTGAATAGCAAATTCATAGCTAAGCCATCGTCGACCAGGGACTTTATTCTTGGGTTCTTGTTGAGGATGCTGGGAATGATCTCATTATCCTCAGCGTCATTAGCAATGCCTACCAGAGTCATTTTTGGCATCATCTTCTTTGGTTCGGAGACACTGAAGGCACTGTCCACCCCCAAACACTGATTGATGGCCCTTCCTGCATCTTCTTTCGCTTTCTTGGATGGAAGTCGTACCACCAGTACACCTGAATCAGTTCTAGTTAACTTGTTAACCGGAACCAAAGCCAAAGCAGTCTCGATTGCCTTTGTATCTGGTGGGCTTACTGGCTCGGAGGATCGGTCTTTTGGCTTCACTACCAGGACCTGATGGTCCCAGACAGTTTTTTTCTTTCCACCATCTACCACCTCAGTGGTGCGTTTGGTCGGCTCCTTTTTGGTCTCTTCAAATGTTTGCTGAACTATCTTGGCAAACAAGGGAATGTCGGGGGCAGCAACTTTAGTCTCAAGGATATCCATTCTGTTACCAATACTCTCTATCTCCACAGCCACCGCAGCAAGGGCACCCTTCACTTCATTTACAATGGCAGTCTTCACTTCACCAACTAGGGCAGCCGTCAGGTCATCCAAGGTCTGCTGACTAATTGCTGCATCCTTTGCAGCCAGGGGGGTGGTATCGCAAACAGTGCAATGCCATTTAAATCCAGGTTTCTTCTTTGCAAGTACTCTGAGGTCCTCATCATCAACATTTATACAGTTAACATGAAAATAGGTACCACACGAGTAGCAGCCCAGCGATTTGGCCTTGCCCACAACCTTCCCACAACTACAACTCTGCTTGCCCGCTGCCATTTCAGTGGAAGTAACCAATAATTAAAAACAAAAACACCTGTATTTTGTATCTGATTAAAAATAAGAGAAAACCCTAGTTTTAAAAAAACGTGAAAATAACTACCTGGGACAGACCCCAGGTAGCGCCGTCCCCGTCAGTGCCACCACAATGGAAAAAAATTAAAATGGAAAAGAAAAAAATGGAAAGTGGTGTCTGCAAGGTCACCGCGGGCAGGTGGGGATCGACTTGGCTACCCTTTGGGGGTAGCCCAACTGAGATGCGTGGAGAGACCACGCACAGGATGGCAGATGTGTGTGGTGCAAAAACTTTAACCAATTTTGCACACTGTTTTTAGCTTATAGCAGTGACAATGTAATATCCACGGTACTCAGCAAGACCCTATTGGTTACGATACTGCCACTGCGCAATAACCCCAAAGCAATTTGGATTCAGAGAAGGGACATCTTGTGTTACCAGTTTGCTATGTTATTACAGTAGGGTGATAGATGTACTCCAAGAAAGAGGCGGATGGGTGGACTGCGTCTACTTAGACCTTTCCAAAGCATTCGATAAGGTACCACATAAGAGATTGTTATCTAAGCTTGAGACGCTAGGATGTGTCAGGGGGAGTTTGCTGAAATGGATGGAGAGCTATTTAACAGATAGGGAAATGAGGACCAACATTAGAGGAACTTACTCATCGTGGCGGAAAGTTGAGAGTGGTGTGCCGCAGGGATCTGTGTTGGCACCTCTCATGTTCCTTATGTACGTGAATGACCTGCCGATAGGCATAAACTCTTACATGTCAATGTTTGCAGATGACGTAAAAATTATGAGACAAATAACAAATAAAAGTAGTTGTGAGGAGCTGCAAGGGGATTTAGATAAAATATACGAATGGAGCACCAAGTGGAAAATGAAATTTAATATAAGTAAATGTCATGTGTTAAATATGGGAAGAAGTGTGAATAGACCAAATTGGGAGTACAGGATGGGAGATAATAAAATTAGCAAGGCCGAAAAAGAAAAAGATTTAGGGTTGATTATACAAGATAATTTGTCGCCAGAGAAACATATTAACAAGCTCTTTAGCGGAATGTATGCAATGGCCGGGAATATGAAAGTTGCTCTGAACTATTTGGATGAGACCATGGTAGCGAAAATTATGAAGAGTATGATTAGACCAAGATTGGAGTATGCAGCAGTGGTGTGGTCCCCGCATCTAAAGAAGCATATTCACAAGTTAGAAAGAATCCAGAGAGCAGTCACTAGATTGGTTCCAAGTCTCAGAGAACTGCCATATGAAGGGAGGCTAGACAAATTAAATCTACCGAGTCTAAAAGAGAGGAGAGAGGGGAGACATGATAATGATGTACAAATGTACCCGGGGGCTGGAGAGGCTGGATAGGGAGGATATATTAATTATGGATACAGGAATAACTAGAGGCCACAGCTACAAAGTAAAAAGACCTACCTGCAAGAACGATATCAGGAAGTTTAGCTTCCCCTATAGATGTATTGACAAATGGAATGGGCTGGAGGAGGAGGTGGTACGGGCAAGGAACATCCATATTTTCAAGAAAAAATTGGATAAAAAGTAGACTGAGAGACGGGACAACACGAGCTTAGCTCAACTCCTGTAAACTACAATTAGGTAAATACAATTAGGCAATTAGGTAAATACAGTACTGTATGGAAAAAGAAAGTACAGTACTCTACTGTAAAGTATGATTAGGAATATTAAATATATTTTACAGTACTGTACTTACCGAAACTGTGTGATGTTGGTGTGTAGTTTTTCCCATAATCGTATAGTGGGACCCTGAATTACTTGTTATTCAGAGTCTGAGGTGTCACCAAGGACAGCATAGGGTCGCTTTGTGGCACCAATGGGGCCATATTTATTAGTGACGAACATGCCTATTACATAAGGCATCCTCTTCAAACACTAATCCGCCGTAGTTTGAATCTACCGCGCAGAGCATTTAAAATCTGAGGAGCCTTCATCATGAGCGCACGCGACCTCACTCATGGCTTCAGTCATTATGTATTGGGTTCTCACTACGAAAAAACTTCGTAAAAAATAAAAACAAAAAGAAAATAAGAATAACTATCCAATAAGCTTTCCATCATATCGTGGATGTACTTGTGTGGATCTTTGACCAGACGCTGATTCAGGCGTCATTCTTCCTTCTCTGCTCTGCGATCAGCCGGCCCGGACGTGTCTCTCCATGCTCCGCTGGTTCCGCATTTGCTGCGTCCCTAGTGAGTTTTTTCTCATTTGTTTACTCCGGGATGTATCGAGTAAGGTTAGGATATGCGTAGCAGGAGTGTCCTGGGCTGGTTGCCCGCAGTGCAGTGTATTTTGGGTCGTGTGTTTGGGGCATCTATTTCGGATGTACCCTCGTGGTCCTGTTGTGGACAGGTGAACTTTTTCACAGTTAGCTAGCTTTGTGATGCAGGCGGCTTTCATTACGCGTTATTGCTTCCTTTTATCTTTCGGATGAGGTAGCGTATTTTTGCTGACGTTCCCAGCGTATTTTTCTTCACTTAGTGAAGTTTTTTCTGGGTCCCGAGTCAGTTCTTCCCTTTGCCGGAAGTATTTGCTACAGTGGTGTGTTGGCGGTGGTTCCTGTTGTGATATAATTCAGTGCTTTTTGTTTATATTCCGACATGTTAATGTTATCCGTCTGCCTAGGCCTAGCCAGCCTCTCATAGCTTTACCACATATACAAGTGTTATTGATTTATTTTCTAAATATGTACTACTGTGTCATGTGTGTCCTGGTTTAGTTGTGTATTGGCTAATTCCACGGACTATTTATGTGTCCTGGGTTAGTTGTGTTTTGGCTAATTCCACGGACTATGTTGGGCCCGGCGTTAGTTGTGTTTTGGCTACGCCTCGGTCCGGTGGTGCGTTCAGATGGTATCTGGACGGGGTGGGTTTTTTCCGGCGGGTTTTTCTCGGTTTCACCTAGATAACCCCGGCTGGTTGCCGAGTTTTGGCCACGCGTGGCTTAAAAACAGGCTGGTTTCCCCGGCGAGTGGGTGTCTGTGGCTCCCCAGGACTGCGTCTCTGGGGTGCCTGTTTCAGGCTCCTTATGATTCCCGGCGGGTTGGCTGTACCCATCTAACAGTGTTCATACGGACACGTGTTGTTTGTAGTATTTTCGGTTTTGCAAAGCCAATATAAAACTATGCTGTTGTTGTATTTCCTCCCTGGCGATCTTTTACAAAGAAGTGGGGATAGGAACAATTGGGGTTAACTTTTAAACTTTAAATCACCCGGCGGGTGCAACCTGGAAGGGTGGGATGACCGAATTTGCAAAATTCAGTTTAGTTGACCAGACAATTGAGGGATGCATTGTGTATCGTCCTCCTTCAACATACGGCGCTTTAGGGCACAATTGGGGTTAACGTTTTTTAAACTAATATTCACACCCGGCGGGTGCTCCTTGGAGGGATGGGAATAACAAATTTACAATTCAGTTAGTTAACCAGACAATTGAGGGATACGTTTTGTATCGCCGCCTTCAACATACGGCGATCTAAAAAGATACTTCGGGAGAAGTTAGATCTCGTATATTTGTCAGGCTTCCCAGTTTTTTATCTACGAGATAATTCGGGGGCTGGCGTTTTTTTTTTTGTTTTTTTTTTGTTTTTTTTTTGTTTTTTCCAAAATTGAATCTTGAAACAAACACCACCGGAAAGACTTCATCAGTTATAAACGCCATGCTGGTCTTTATATATTATGTCAGAGGGTATTCATAAATCTTTTGGACAAATTAAGATATTCTGAAATCTTTTACTTAGGAAACCCCACCGCGTAGCGAGCTGTAGTCGTTGAGTATTACGTCTCGTTACCCGGCGGGTTATTTAACACTTGTGTGCGAACATGATTGGGTTAACCTTATGAGCATTAATTCCTGGAAATTTTCTTTTTTTCCAGAGCTGGGTCCCGGCGGGTCTATGCAGAACCTGGAGTAAGTATCCCACCAGTCTCTGTCATGGCTACCTTTGCCCCGGTTTTTGCTTTATGCATTACGCCCTCCTGTTCAGGTATCCCTATTTTTGCGCACACCCTTTGTATAAAATGTGTTAAAATGTCTCGTTTGGTGTGGGTTACCTTTCCGGCGTTTTTTCTCGTTGCTCCGAGGACACCGTTTTTGTTTACCGAGTTTTAGTCAGGATGGCTAAAAATAGGTAAGTTACCCCGACGAGTTTGGTCGCTTGAGGGCTCATAAGAAACTGCGTTTTCTGTGGTCGAGCCTGGGATCAGGCTTCCTGTGTTATTCATTGCTTTATGCTTTACGCCCTCCTGTAATGTATAGTTTCGTGTGGGTTACCTTTCCGGCGTTTTTTCTCGTTGCTCCGAAAACACCGTTTTTGTTTACCGAGTTTTAGTCAGGATGGCTAAAATAGGTAAGTTACCCCGACGAGTTTGGTCGCTTGAGGGCTCATCAGAAACTGCGTTTTCTATGGTCGAGCCTGGGAACAGGCTTCCTGGGTTATTCCCGTCGAGGGGGGCTCCACACAGTTTTCTAGGTGATCAGGCTGACACCTGTTGGACTTGGTTTTCTCTGCTTTTCAAAGCCATTGAAACAATGCTGTCTGTTTGTTTGGTCTTTACCTCCCGGCGACCTTTTTACAAAGAGGTCTGGGGCAGGTATAATTGGTTTGACATTGCATATAAAACCCGGCGGTTGTACCTTCGGGTGGTTATATTATAGGTTTGACTCCTGTAAGGAGATAAAGAAAACCTAATATTTAGTAGTGGCCCCGTAATCATTGGCGAACATGCCTATTACATAAGGCATCCTCTTCAAACACTAATCCGCCGTAGTTTGAATCTACCGCGCAGAGCATTTAAAATCTGAGGAGCCTTCATCATGAGCGCACGCGACCTCACTCATGGCTTCAGTCATTATGAATTGGGTTCTCACTACGAAAAAACTTCGTAAAAAATAAAAAAGAAAATAAGAATAACTATCCAATAAGCTTTCCATCATATCGTGGATGTACTTGTGAGGATCTTTGACCAGACGCTGATTCAGGCGTCATTCTTCCTTCACTGACATATCAAGTAAACCAAAATCCTTAATACATCAACGAATGGGAAGGGGATGGTCGGGAGGGCCCCAGTCGTCAATGATTACGGGGCCACTACTAAATATTAGGTTTTCTTTATCTCCTTACAGGAGTCAAACCTATAATTTATCAGTGGCCCCTCCATCATTGACAAACATGCCTGATTTCTAAGACTGGAGGGGGACATTCGTAATCATATCATACCTCTAGAAAAGCAGATAATCAAACAACCTCATAGTATTCTTACTTTGAAAATATATATAAATATGGCGCAGCCCATATATATACAAAAAAGGGGTTCAAGCAGGTGCGTGCTTCAAAGAAGCCTGCTTGACAAAAAAGGGTAACTCTGGAGATTCTGTGAACAGATCTGTAGTTACAAAGGCACCCCACTCAACGAGTGGTGACAAAAATAACAAGTTATAAGTTTACATGTGCACATAATAAACCCCATAATATTCGTGGAAATAATTTGCAAAAGATCTCCACTGTTTAATACTAAATTGCTTTCACAGCTAAAACTACTATAACAACCCTGTTGTTTGTACTAACATTGTACTAGCACAATTTCTCGCAGAGAAAGTTTCATATCACATTATCCATAAATTGTATCACAGCTCTTACATTCCGGCGGGGTCTAGGGTGTCCTATGTTACACTGACTGCACCCCCCCCCCCCTTTTTCCTTGAAAGTAAACAAAAGTGACTGAAGGGCCACCTAGACCCTCTGCCTTAAAGCTATACATGGTAAGGAAGGTTTGTCTAGAGCAACTGAAAAGTATCTAGTCAAAAACGTATGATTAGACGCCCACAACTGTGTGGACGAAAGATCTTCTACTGAAAAGTTCTTCAGGAAACGTAAAGAGGCTGCCCATTTGCGTAAATCGTGGGCCCTACCCACAACGCCGGGATTACTCTCTTTAATGACTTCGACCAGAAGAGAAGTTAATCTCCGTTTCAGTAAGCGTTTACCCGTACTCGCTACCCAGAAAGCACTTTGGGGGTTAGAGGAGCCACTCTCAAATATTTGGTTAGAGCCTGCACTGGCCATAGAAATGGTGCACCTTTCCCCTTTTTAACGCCGGCACCGTGAACTCAGAAAACACGTGTGCACTGTGCTCAGTCTTGGCTACAAATCCCGGGGAAGGTGCAATGTGAATACATTCATTAAGTCTACCAAACCTAAGGCGATTAGGTGTGTTGCTCATCGCCGCCAGCTCAGACACTCTGTTCCCGGTGGCCAAAGCCAAAAGGAATACAGCCTTTTTTAAAAAGTAATGCAAAATCTGCAGTATTTTGGTACAGACGAGAGTGAAGTAAAGACAATGCCTTGTCCAGAGACCAAGTAGGCATGAGCTGACGGGGAGGCGGGCGGAGTTTAAAACATGCCCTCATAAAACCTGTTTCCTCCACTACCGGTATGGAGAGACCTGTAAGGTCTAAAAAGGGCACTCTAATCGCAGTTAAGTGATTTTTTAACGTTACCACAGATAAACGTTTCTTCTCAAACAGATAATATAAATAATTTGTGCTGTACCTAGTATCAGTGCATTACCACAAGCCCACCGAAACGTCAATAAAATACCCTCATTGTTCCCTGATTAAGTAGCACTGTATGAATATTCCCATATTCAAAATATGCTATAGGGGTGCAATGCCTGGTGAGTTATCTGCTCAACAGGTGGCGTTGTGTGTGTGTAAGTGTGAGAGTCCGAGTGTAGGGGGTGAGACAGTGAAGCACGGGAACGAGATGGCTTCAGAGATGGGGTCGTTTCGGGCCATGAGTGAGCACCGTGCCTCATGTGAAGGCAAGATGGCAGGTGCTCGTTGTACTCTACGTGCTTCACATGTCTCACTCCCTAGACTGGAACAAGACCTCACGGGCTTCACTGTTCATTGTAAAGCGGTGAATGTTAAGGCTCTCAGCCTATGCCCGAGAGGAAGTAAGTTGGAATATAGAAAAAAAAAAAAAAAAAAAAAAAAAATTAAAAACTAATGCGACGATGCTTTGTCCAGAGACCATGTAGGCCTGAGCCGACGGGGAAGGTGGGCGGAGTTTAAAACCTGCCCACATAAATCACTTTCAGATAAATGTTTCTGCATGAACAGATAAATTAAATAATAAACAACCCACGCCACCGGGGGCACAGTTCGTGTTGTTCGAAGAATCCGAGACGTAAAAGCTTGCCAATGCGATGGAAACTGTCGCTTTGTAGACTGGGTATATTGATTCGTGAATATCTTGGTCACGTCGCTACCAGATGGTGCTAGCCACTTGGCCTCCTGACTGTCCAAAATGAACAAGTCCGCGAGGTTTCTAGGTTGCCAACTGTGTTCTAAGTGGAACAACCCGACCAGGAGTGACACGGGGTGCGGGCACCACGTGTTCAAATGCTGGTACCCCACTGCGCCGGCCACAGGGGCGCGATTAGCGAGACAACGCCTCGCTAATCCTGTAGTTTGTGGACTACGTGGCACATTAGAGACGCGTCTGGCGGCGGAAAATAGATAAATGGAAATCAACCTGTTCTCGTCCGTCATCAGAGCGTCAGGTTCGTCCGCCGGCGTTATCGGCCGGCGGGTGAGGTATGACTGTGAGTATCGCCATACACCTTGGCTGTGGCTGTCCCTCGCTTGCGAGCTCGGTATACTCCCTGAATGGGAGCCCTCGTCCAAGTCCCGTAAAGGTTTATGATAATTAAAAGCTCCCATAGCTCGTTAACACATTGAAAGTAGAGCTGGGGAGCAAAATCATAAAGTATACTAATTAAGGTAATTTATATTTAAGTGTATTAAAATAAATTACTATCAATAAACATAATATTATCATAATCTAATCATAGAAAATATATATGTTTATTATGATTCAGCTATTAAATTATTTCATTAACAAATAGAAATAAGATAGGGCTACCTGAGCTTAACGGCGTTGAACATACCGCAATGAGAGGTTCAAGTGCCGACACGACAGAGACGGGGAAAACTACCCCGCCCCCGTGAACTACCTGGTCACCTGGTGCAACACCGGTACTCCGCCCTGGAAAGAGAACTTTCCAGGGATTAATGCTCATAGGGTTACACCCAAAAAATGGTACAAAATATGTGCCTCAAAACCGCCGGTCAACGAACCATAGCACTCCATCACTACTTTTCGTTGTCCCTTTAGAACATAAGAAAATGGGAGTCTGCAGAAAGCCGATTGGCCTAAGCAAGGGAGATCCCTGTTTCATTTAGTTTAGTTTCATATTAAAGATTTCAGCATATCTTTACCCGTCCAGAAGATTTAAGCATATCTTCTGAACCCTCATAAAGATGAAGCATATCTTTATTAAAGATGAAGTCTTGCCAGTATCCCTTTACACTTGAAACACTAGTAAGATTCCGGCATCTTGTTATCCTATAAAAAGTCTAAGCCTATCTTAATCTCTAATCTGGCTTCTCCCAGAAGCCCTCATAGATCGCTGTCTTGAAGGCCGTGACACCCTATTGTATCAATCAATTGTTTGGCAAAATATCGCGAATTGCAAATCAGTTAATATAACCACCCAACGGTACAACCGCCGGGTTTTATATGCAATGTCAAACCAATTGTACCTGCCCCAGACCTCTTTGTAAAAAGGTCGCCGGGAGGGAAAGACTAAACAGACAAACGGCATTGTTTCAATGGCTTATTAAGGATTTCAGCATATCTTTTACCTGTCCAAAAGAATTAAGCATAACTTCTTAATCCTCATAAAGATGAAGCATATCTTTATTAAAGATGAAGTCTTTCAAGTATCCCTTTACACTTTCAATTGTTTGGCAAATTATCTTGAATCGCAAAACCGTTAATATAACCACTCAAAGGTACAACCGCCGGGTATTATATGCAATGTCAAACCAATTATACCTGCCCCAGACCTCTTTGTAAAAAAGGTCGCCGGGAGGTAAAGACCAAACAAACAGACAGCAATGTTTCAATGGCTTTGAAAAGCAGAGAAAACTAAGTCCAACAGGTGTCAGCCTGATCACCTAGAAAACTGTGTGGAGCCCCCCTCGACGGGTATAACCCAGGAAGCCTGATCCCAGGCTCGATCATAGAAAACGCAGTTTCTGATGAGCCCTCAAGCGACCAAACTCGTCGGGGTAACTTACCTATTTTAGCCATCCTGACTAAAACTCGGTAAACAAAAACGGTGTCCTCGGAGCAACGAGAAAAACACCGGAAAGGTAACCCACACTAAACTATACATGACAGGAGGGCGTAATGCATAAAGCAATGACTAACACAGGAGGCCTGATCCCAGGCTCGACCACAGAAAACGCAGTTTCTTATGAGCCCTCAAGCGACCAAACTCGTCAGGGTAATTTACCTATATTGAGCCATCCTGACTAAAACTAGGTAAACAAAAACGGTGTTCTCGGAGCAACGAGAAAAAACGCCGGAAAGGTAACCCTCACCAAACGACATTTTAACACCTTTTATACAAAGGGTGGGTGCAAAAATAGGGATACCTGAACAGGAGGGCGTAATGCATAAAGCCAAAAACCGGGGCAAAGGTAGCCATGACAGAGACTGGTGGGATACTAACTCCAGGGGCTGCATAGACCCGCCGGGGCCCAGCTCTGGAAAAAGCAAATATCCAGGAATTAATGCTCATAAGGTTAACCCAAACATGTTCGCACACAAGTGTTAAATAACCCGCCGTGTAACGAGACGTAATACTCAACGACTACAGCCTGCTACGCGGTGGGGTTTCCTAAGTAAAATATTTCAGAATACCTTAATTTGTCCAAAAGATTTATGAATACCCTCTTGACATAATATATCAAGACCAGCATGGTGTTTATAACTGATTAAGTCTTTCCGGTGGTGTTTGTTTCAAGATTCAATTTTGGAAAAAACCCACCTAAAAAAGACGCCGGCCCCCGAATTATCTAGTAGATAAAAAACTGGGAAGCCTGACAAATATACGAGATCTAACTTCTCCCGAAGTATCGTTTTAGATCGCCGTATGATGAAGGCGGTGATACAAAACGTATCCCTCAATTGTCTGGTTAACTAACTGAATTGTAAATTCGTTATTCCCATTCCTCCAAGGAGCACCCGCCGGGTGAATATTAGTTGAAAAAACGTTAACCCCAATTGTGCCCTAAAGCGCCGTATGTTGAAGGAGGCGATACACAATGCATCCCTCAATTGTCTGGTCAACTAAACTGAATTTTGCAAATTCGGGCATCCCACCCTTCCAGGTTGCACCCGCCGGGTGATTTAAAGTTTTAAAAGTTAACCCCAATTGTACCTAACCCCACTTCTTTATAAAAGATCGCCGGGGAGGAAATACAAATATTGCGAATTGCAAATCAGTTAATATAACCACCCAAAGGTACAACCGCCGGGTTTGACATGCAATGTCAAACCAATTGTACCTGCCCCAGACCTCTTTGTAAAAAAGGTCGCCGGGAGGGAAAGACTAAACAAACAAACGGCATTGTTTCAATGGCCTATTAAAGATTTCAGCATATTTTTACCTGTCCAAAAAGAATTAAGCATAACTCCTTAATCCTCATAAAGATGAAGCATATCTTTAATAAAGATGAAGTCTTACAAGTATCCCTTTACACTTGAAACACTAGTAAGATTCAGGCATCTTTTTATCCCATAAAAAGTCTAAGCCTATCTTAATCTCTAATCTGGCTTCTCCCAGAAGCCGTCATAGATCGCCGTCTTGAAGGCCGTGATACCCTATTGTATCCATCAATTGTTTGGCAAATTATCTCGAATCGCAAATCCGTTAATATAACCACCCGCCGGGTTTGATATGCAATGTCAGCCCAATGATACCTGCTCCAGACCTCTTTGTAAAAAGGTCGCCGGGAGGTAAAGACCAAACAAACAGACAGCATTGTTTCAACGGCTTTGAAAAGCAGAGAAAACCAAGTCCAACAGGTGTCAGCCTGATCACCTAGAAAACTGAGTGGAGCCCCCCTCGATGGGAATAACCCAGTAAGCCTGATCCCAGGCTCGACCTTAGAAAACGCAGTTTCTTATGAGCCCTCAAGCGACCAAACTCGTCGGGGTAACTTACCTATTTTGAGCCATCCTGACTCAAACTCGGTAAACAAACACGGTGTTCTCGGAGCAACGAGAAAAAAACGCCGGAAGGGTAACCCACACCAAACGAGACATTTTAACACTTTTTAAACAAAGGGTGTGCGCAAAAATAGGGATACCTGAACAGGAGGGCGCAATGCATAAAGCTAAAACCGGGGCAAAGGTAGCCATGACAGAGACTGGTGGGATACTTACTCCAGGTTCTGCATAGACCCGCCGGGACCCAGCTCTGAAAAAAAAAAAAAAAAATCCAGGAATTAATGCTCATAAGGTTAACCCAAACATGTACGCACACAAGTGTTCAAGAACCCGCCGGGTAACGAGACGTATTACTCAACGACTACAGCTCGCTACGCGGTGGGGTTTCCTAAGTAAAAGATTTCAGAATAACCTTAATACTGTATGTCCAAAAGATTTACGAATACCCTCTGACATAATATATAAAGACCAGCATGGCGTTTATAACTGATTAAGTCTTTCCGGTGGTGTTTGTTTCAAGATGCAATTTTGGAAAAAAAAAAACTAAAAAAGACGCCGGATGATCTCGTAGATAAAAAACTGGGAAGCCTGACAAATATACGAGATCTAACTTCTCCCGAAGTCTCTTTTTAGATCGCCGTATGTCGAAGGCGGCGATACAAAACGTATCCCTCAATTGTCTGGTTAACTAACTGAATTGTAAATTCGTTAAGCCCATCCTTCCAAGGAGCACCCGCCGGGTGTGAATAATAGTTTTTAAAAAAACGTTAACCCCAATTGTGCCCTAAAGCGCCATATGTTGAAGGAGGTGATACACAATGCATCCCTCAATTGTCTGGTCAACTAAACTGAATTTTGCAAATTCGGGCATCCTACCCTTCCAGGTTACACCCGCCGGGTGATTTAAAGTTTAAAAGTTAACACCAATTGTTCCTAACCCAACTTCTTTGTAAAAGATCGCCGGGGAGGAAATACAACAACAGCATAGTTTTTTATATTGGTTTTGCAAAACCGAAAAAACTACAAACAACACGTGTCCGTATGAACACTGTAAGATGGGTACTGCCAACCCGCCGGGAAACATAAGGAGCCTGCAACAGGCACCCCAGAGACACAGTCCTGGGGAGCTACAGACACCCACTCGCCAGGGAAACAAGCCTGTTTTAAAACCACGCGTGGCCAAAACTCGGCAACCAGCCGGGGTTATCAAGGTGAAACCGAGAAAAACCCGCCGGAAAAAACCCACCTCGTTCAGATACCATCTGAACGCACCACCGGACCGAGGCGTAGCCAAAACACAACTAACTCCGGGCCCAACATAGTCCGTGGAAATAGCCAATACACAACTAACCCAGGACACATAAATAGTCCGTGGAAATAGCCAATACACAACTAAACCAGGACACACATGACACAGTAGTACATATTTAGAAAATAAATCAATAACACTTGTATATGTGGTAAAGCTACGAGAGGCTGGCTAGGCCTAGGCAGACGGATAACATTAACATGTCGGAATATAAACAAAAGCACTGAATTATATCACAACAGGAACCACCGCCAACACCCCACTGTAGCAAATACTTCCGGCCGAGGGAAGAACTGACTCGGGACCCAGAAAAAACTTCACTAAGTGAAGAAATATACGCTGGGAACGTCAGCAAAAATACGCTACCTCATCAGATAGATAAAAGGAAGCAATAACGCGTAATGAAAGCTGCCTGCATCACAAAGCTAGCTAACTGTGAAAAAGTTCACCTGTCCACAACAGGACCACGAGGGTACATCCGAAATAGATGCCCCAAACACACGACCCAAAATACACTGCACTGCGGGCAACCAGCCCAGGACACTCCTGCTACGCCTATCCTAACCTTACTCGATACATCCCGGAGTAAACAAATGAGAAAAAACTCACTAGGGACGCAGCAAATGCGGAACCAGCGGAGCGTGGAGAAACACGTCCGGGCCGGCTGATCGCAGAGCAGAGAAGGAAGAATGACGCCTGAATCAGCGTCTGGTCAAAGATCCTCACAAGTACATCCACGATATGATGGAAAGCTTATTGGATAGTTATTCTTATTTTCTTTTTCTTTTTTACGAAGTTTTTTCGTAGTGAGAACCCAATTCATAATGACTGAAGCCATGAGTGAGGTCGCGTGCGCTCATGATGAAGGCTCCTCAGATTTTAAATGCTCTGCGCGGTAGATTCAAACTACGGCGGATTAGTGTTTGAAGAGGATGCCTTATGTAATAGGCATGTTCGTCACTGATAAATTAACGGATTTGCGATTCGAGATAATTTGCCAAACAATTGATTGATACAATAGGGTATCATGGCCGGATTAGAGATTAAGATAGGCTTAGACTTTTTATGGGATAAAAAGATGCCTGAATCTTACTAGTGTTTCAAGTGTAAAGGGATACTTGAAAGACTTCATCTTTAATAAAGATATGCTTCATCTTTATGAGGATTAAGAAGTTATGCTTAATTCTTTTGGACAGGTAAAAGATATGCTGAAATCTTTAATAAGCCATTGAAACAATGCCGTTTGTTTGTTTAGTCTTTCCCTCCCGGCGACCTTTTTACAAAGAAGTCTGGGGCAGGTACAATTGGTTTGACATTGCATATAAAACCCGGCGGTTGTACCTTTGGGTGGTTATATTAACTGATTTGCAATTCGCGATAATTTGCCAAACAATTGATTGATACAATAGGGTATCACGGCCTTCAAGACGGCGATCTATGAGGGCTTCTGGGAGAAGCCAGATTAGAGATTATGATAGGCTTAGACTTATTATGGGATAAAAAGATGCCGGAATCTTACTAGTGTTTCAAGTGTAAAGGGATACTTGAAAGACTTCATCTTTAATAAAGATATGCTTCATCTTTATGAGGATTCAGAAGATATGCTTAAATCTTCTGGACAGGTAAGTATATGCTGAAATCTTTAATATGAAACTAAAGGAAAACGAAAAGTAGTGGTGGAGTGCTACGGTTCGTTGACCGGCGGTTTTGAGGCACATATTTTGTACCATTTTTTGGGTGTAACCCTATGAGCTTTAATCCCCGGAAATTTCTCTTTCCAGGGCGGAGTACCGGTGTTGCACCAGGTGACCAGGTAGTTCCCGGGGGCGGGGTAGTTTTCCCCCAGTCTCTGTCATGTCGGCACTTGAACCTCTCATTGCTGTATGTTCAACGCCGTTAAGCTCAGGTAGCCCTATCTTATTTTTATTTGTTAATGAAATAATTTAATAGCTGAATCATAATAAACATATATATTTTCTATGATTATATTATGATAATATTGTGTTTATTTATAGTAATTTATTTTAATACAATTAAATATAAATTAAATTAATTAGTATACTTTATGATTTTGCTCACCAGCTCTGCTTTCAATGTGTTAATGAGCTATGGGAGCTTTTAATTATCATAAACCTTTACGGGACTCGGACGAGGGCTCCCATTCAGAGAGTATACCGAGCTCGCAAGCGAGGGACAGCCACAGCCAAGGTGTATGGCGATACTCAGTCCTGGCAGGACAGAACACATCCCTTTGTGACTCAACTAGTGACGTCCAACGGATGCCGATGTACCATCTTCTATCACAGTTTTCACATGGCAACATGTGGAGGTCCCGGCTTCGGCGGGATCTGCCCATGATAAGCCAGACTTAACGGATGAAGAACTACGATCTCTGGTCTCAGAGATGGAGGTTGAAGAGTCCAGTCACCTTCTAGGCGACTCTCAGGGTACTGTCGAATCTCCACGGAGTTCGTCATCGGCTAGGTATGTACCGGCGGAAGAGATTGATGGGCTACTTTTGATTGCACTTAATAGGTTCTTTGGCCCTACGCCGGAAACTCCTTTTGATACGGGAGATCCCGCGATGTCGACGAATGTGCGACCTCTGGCTACATCCTTTGCTTTAACTAAAATACCTAACCATCCTCTTGTGTCAGATCCAATTTCCAATGTGCCAGGCACAGCGGCTCTCACTACTTCCACTGTGCGAGTCATATCAGACATATCTCCCCCTCCTTTAGACAAGGCGCCAGTAAAAAACAGGAGCTATGCCTCTTTTATACGGGCCGGATGAGTCAGGGGTAGCAATGTTACGGAAATGTTTTGGATGTTCATCCTAAGGACATTCCAAGTTATTATAACCATGACTTATTCTTCCCACCAAATCCCTCCAGAACGCCATTCTTGGTTCTCTCTTCCGGTTTTTGGTGCCGGCGGAGTCCCCTCTGCTTGGCTACCACCCCCCAAATAATCAATTTGTGCGAATTATAAGCTCCTTTTAGCACGCCTTTCCCAGCTTATCTAGACCGCGAGTTTAGGTTAAGAGGAAAAGAGTTTAAACTGTTTTTGCTATATATGGTTCCCAGCAAGTAACAAAGTCTCTGTTACGCTCTTCTCAGGCAATAGAAGCCGCGGAAGTCAGGAAAGCCATTGAACTTTCCCGGCGCTTGCTTCTCCAGACTTCCTTCCAAGTCTTTAGGAGATATTCGGACGGCCTTATTAGAGGCAGTTCGAGCAAGGCAGGATCTGAGGATGTTCTTAGTGAAGAAACTTCTTGACCGTATTGCAAGCCAAGTAGTTCTGTCTCCAGTTCTAATTCTTTCTTTGATTTCACCAGCAGTTTGGAAGACTGTTTTCAATTTGGCACAAGCATTCAAGCAAGGTCCCCGCAAGCCCTGATGCCCTTGTTAGAACAAGGGATCAGGGTATGGTGGTATCGGGGCGACTACCTGGTGGTGGCAGAAACAGAATAGTTACGCATCATTCATGTCTACATTACGTTAAACCATCTCAAATCTCTAGGATTCAAGGTCAACTTAGTAAAAGTCAAACCCTTGTTCCCCCACGAATATTTCAGGGGATAGGGCTGGTCGAGGACACAGCTTCTCTCACTCTTAGTCAGAGTGTGGACACTCGAAACAGATTTCGCAAAAACTGTTTATGTTTCTCCACAGTCTGATTACGACACAGAGACTTTGGGAATCTCTAGTCGGTTCTCTCAACTGGGTTCAGCTAACTGTGAAGTTGGGCCGGTTGTAAATCTAACGTTTAATCTGGGAGGGCAACAAATTTTTCCCACTATTACCGGCGGGGATAGTATGGCCTATCCCAACGTTATTACACAACTTACTAACGGTTTGGGCGACGAGAGAAATGTTGCACGCAGTCATGTCATGAACCTCTCCTCCGCCGTCGGTATGGGTGGACATGGATGCGTCAGGAACGATAGGTTGGGGCTTTTAGTCAAACCTCGGGCATCAGGGTCAAAGGTTTTGGTCCTATTTAGAAATCTTCCACATCAATGTCAAAGACTTACTAGTCCCCTTATCTGTCCTTCAGGCTCACGGCTCTGCTTTACGGGGCAAGTCGGTGGCCTTCAGAATGGACAATCTGAATGCGGTTCACTGTAGTCAGAAACAAGGGTCAATGAGATCTCGGAAGTGGCTAAACATGTCAGAAAAGATTTTTATACTAGCCAACAGGCTGGACATTCATCTTCACGCATCTTATCTCCCAGGCGTAGCAAACGTCTGGGCAGACGCTCTGTCTCAGCGACAAAGCACAACAGTAGAATAGGCGCTCTTGCGTGTGCGGAGCATTACCATCCACAAGTGGATTTGTTTGCGTCTGAGAAGACTCACAAACTCCCACTGTACCTCACCCGCCGGACGATAACGCCGGCGGGCGGACCTGACGCTCTGATGACGGACGGGAACAGGTTGAGTTCCATTTATCTATTTTCCGCCGCCAGACGCGTCTCTAATGTGCCACGTAGTCAACAAACTACAGGATTAGCGAGGCGTAGTCTTGTTAATCGCGCCCCTGTGGCCGGCGCAGTGTGGTACCAGCATTTGAACACGTGGTGCCCGCACCCAGTGTCACTCCTGGTCGGGTTGTTTCATTTAGAACACAATTGGCAACCTAGAAACCTCGCGGACTTGTTCATTTTGGACATTCAGGAGGCCAAGTGGCTAGCACCATATGGTAGCGACGTGACCAAGATATTCACGAATCAACATACCCAGTCTACAAAGCGACAGTTTCAATCGCATTGGCAAGCTTTTACGTCTCGGATTCTTAGAACAAAACAAACTGTGCCCTCGGTGGCGTGGGTTGTTTATTATTTAATTTATCTGTTCATGCAGAAACATTTATCTAAAAGTGATTTAGGTGGGCAGGTTTTAAACTCTGCCCACCTCCCCGTCAGCTCAGGCCTACATGGTCTCTGGACAAGGCATCGTCGTTATTCTCGTTCCCGTATGTACCAAAGACTGCAGATTTTACAAAAGGGCAGTATTCCTTATGGCTTTGGCTACCGGGAACAGAGTATCTGAGCTGGCGGCGATGAGCAACGCACCTAATTGCCTCAGGTTTGATAGGCTTCATGAGTGTATTCACATTGCACCTTCCCCAGGATTCATAGCCAAGATTGAGCACAGTGAACACGTGTTTTCAGAGTTCACGGTGCCGGCGTTAAACAGGGGAAAGGTGCACCATCTTTTTTGCCCAGTGCAAGCTCTACCCAAATATTTAAGAGTGGCACCTCTAAATCACCAGGGTGCTTTATGGGTCGCAAGTCCGGGTGAACGCTTGATGGAGCGTACACTGGCTTCTCTCTTGGTCGAGGACTTTAAAGAGAAGCATCCCGGCGTTGTGGGTAAGACCCACGATTTACGCAAGGGGACAGCCTCTTTACGTTTCCTTAATAATCTTTCGGTGGAAGTTATTACGTCCACACAGTTGTGGGCCTCTAATCAGGAGTTTTTTGCCTCGATACCTTTCAGTAGCTCTGGACAAACCTTCCTTGCCATGTATAGCTTTACGGCAGAGGGTCTAGGTGGCCCTTTTAGTCACGTTTTGTTTAATTTCAAGAAAAAGGGGGGGGGGGGGGAGGGTGCAGCCAGTGTGACATAGAACACCCTAGACCCCTCCGGAGTATGTGTTCGGAACATACGAGCTGTGATACTGGTTGTAGGCATTGTATTATAAAATTTCTCTGTAGTATTCATTGCAGGAAATTGTGCTAAAGGCCAATAGTAGTGTTACAACAATTCTTGTTGTAAGTAGCTTTGGCTGTGAAGCAATAGATTTTTGAGAAATCTTGGTAGTTGCAACTACGACTTTTACTTTTGAAGTACTTACTTCTGCATAAGTACACAAGTTCAGTACTTCTACGAATGTACAAAAATTCATTTATGTTTGGTTATATTTTTAGGAATATATCCACTAGTTAATGGGGTTTATATGTGCACATGTAAACTTATAAGTTTTTAGTTTTCACCACTTACTTTAAGTGGGGTGCCTTCTTAACTAGCAGATCTGTGCACAGAGTCTCAGAGTTAACCCTTTTTCAAGCAGGCTTCTTTGAAGCACGCTCCTGCTTGTACCCCTTTTTGAAGATTTAGGCTGTATAAAGTTTATGCACCCGAATATCTCTTTTTTACAAAAGTAAGAATACTATGTGGTTGTTTGATTATCTGCTTTTCTAGAGTTATGATATGATTACGAATGTCCCCCTCCAGTCTTAGAAATCAGGCATGTTCGTCAATGATGGAGGGGCCACTAATAAATTATAGGTTTGACTCCTGTAAGGAGATAAAGAAAACCTAATATTTAGTAGTGGCCCCGTAATCATTGACGACTGGGGCCCTCCTGACCATCCCCTTCCCATTCGTTGATGTATTAAGGATTTTGGTTTACTTGATATGTCAGTGAAGGAAGAATGACGCCTGAATCAGCATCTGGTCAAAGATCCACACAAGTACATCCACGATATGATGGAAAGCTTATTGGATAGTTATTCTTATTTTCTTTTTGTTTTTTATTTTTTTACAAAGTTTTTTCGTAGTGAGAAGCCAATTCATAATGACTGAAGCCATGAGTGAGGTCGCGTGCGCTCATGATGAAGGCTCCTCAGATTTTAAATGCTCTGCGCGGTAGATTCAAACTACGGCGGATTAGTGTTTGAAGAGGATGCCTTATGTAATAGGCATGTTCGTCAATGATTACGGGGCCACTACTAAATATTAGGTTTTCTTTATCTCCTTACAGGAGTCAAACCTATAGTTTAGGTGACTGGTGCAGCTGCCGGTCGAGGTGACTGAGGTGTCACCAAGGACAGCATAGGGTCGCATGGTGGCACCAATGGGGCCATGTTTAGGTGACTCGGGTGCAGCTGCCGGTCAAGGTGACTGAGGTACAGTAGCGGGTTGAGGTGACTTGGGACGCCTGGCAGCCGGTGCGAAGAAGCTTGAGATTTTGGATTGTTTGCCCACTTTGTGTTGATCCTGAATAACTACACCACGCAGCAACCGAATCTGGTTGTAATACGCTTTAGCTGCTGGGCTTGTCTGAGGTGGTAATATATTGTTGAATCATGTCTATGGCATCCTGTACCACAGACAATTTAGGCTTGGAGGGCATCGTCTCACCTTCGTCCGTCTCGTCACTGCTCGCACTCTGGTGGTCAGCAACGGAAGCAACAATCTTGTCTGACTACACCCGGTGTTGCATCGTTTGCGTCTATCCAGTCCTGGACGTCGTCGATGGTGACGCTTTGTTCCCCAGCTTTCGGTAGCTTCCTGTGGAAATCAGCAGCCTCGAATCCCTGAAAGTCATTGTCAGGCTCAATGTCCAAGAGTACAGTGGTCCCTCCCATTTGGCGATTTAATTAGTCTAGCCAAACCAGCGCCAAAAGTGAATTTCGCCAAATGCGAATAGTACTTTAAATGGGAAAATTATCCATTAGTCTTTGACGAGGCCTGAGTTCACCCTTTTGACCTCCATTTTCGTATTTCAACTGCTTAAAAGCAAAGACATTATACAGTGATCACTCCCATAACCGAACTATATGGGCCATGGCCAGTTTGGTCACAGGAAGTATCGGGATAGGCCTACACAGTTAATTATTTATGTCATTATTATTAGGTTATTAGTCCTTTAACTATTTATTTATCTCTATTATTATACTGTATTGGCAACATACCTTCATACCAGGGGTCATTAATACAGTATATCCAAATATGTCCTGTGGGACTATGAAATAGCTATTATTGGACAAGACAAATATTCTGTCCATTCCTCTACTGTAATATCAACAACAATGACGCCGTCAGGACTCGGGCATCGGCAGTGTGCAGTACTGCCAATAGGTATAGCGACCTTTACTTCGATCTAGCAGCAATGATTTACGCTAGCGGTTTGTATTTAAACTTTTGTTTTGAAATTTCAGAACCATTTTGAAGTTTTATTACAGTAACACCTCCATTTACCGGCACTCAGGGGGATTTGAAACCTCCAGTGAATTGAAAAGTCCGGTTGAATGACAATGTGAAAATGTGTCGGCGGCACACAATGGCGGAAGGCGGACGCAAGTTTTTGAGGCTCCGGCATATGTTCATGGGAATGGATAAGTAATTCACGGAATATCGAGTGCATACGGGACTAGCAAGGAGAGGAAGGATTTGTGAAGTGTTTGGAGGATATATTAGTGTGGTGGAGGGGTGATATATAGTGTAATAAGAGTGTGTAGTGACGGGACAGTGGTAGTGTTGTTTCTTACAGTTTCTTACAGTAGATCCTCTGGAAAAAGGCAAACTATGCCTGTGTATCCAGCTCAGTACCAGTACTTGCACTGCTGCGGTCGTTCACGGTGTTGGCGGCGGCGGTAGCAGACGCAACATTTTTACTATTCTGTATTTTTGTTTTATAATCAAACTTCAAATCTTGTCTTCCCCATGCTTTATCAAGATTACTTTCAAACTCCCTTATTGATTCGGAATCAACTACATACTGGGGCAGTGCGTTCCACTCATTTACCACTCTATCACAAAATGAGTTCTTTGCCTTCTCAAGCCTATTTCTTTCTTTGTAAATTTTCTTAGAGTGTCCTCTCATTCTTGTTCCCTCCCGCATCAAGAAGATACCTTCACACACATCCTCATCGTACTTTCCTGACACTATCTTAAAAGTCTCTTTCTCCTATATGCCAGTGTCGGAAGCCCCAGTGTCCTCAACTTCTGCTCATAGCCCGCGTTCTTCAACGTTGGTACCAGCTTGCTAGCTCTCCTCTGCACTTTCTCCACTGCTTCTATATCCTTTACCATATATGGAGCCCACACCTGGTTCGCATATTCCAGGTGCGGCCTAACCAGCACTGTATAGAGATTCCTGAAGATTTCTTCGTCAGTGACACAAATGTCCTCCTTATCAGCCCTACAATTCTATTGGCTTTGTTTATCTTTTCCGCTAAATGTTCTGAGAAATTTAACTTATTGTCTATCACTACTCCTATATCCTTTTCTGCATTCACTTCCTCCATCGCTTCATACATACTGTATCCTACCTTGTCTATCTTGCTGGTCCCAATCCACATGTACTTGCATTTTTTTGGATGAAAAGGCATTAACCAATGCTCAGACCATCCCTTCATGCCCTCCACATCTCCTTGAAGCAAACCCATATCTTCCTTACTCCTCACTCTTCTATACAGCTTAGTGTCATCCGCATACAGGTATACCTCACTTCCATTAGTTATAACTTCAGGTAAGTCGTTGATAAATATAACGAACAGCAGTGGTCCCAACACAGATCCCTGAGGTACCCCACTTGTAATTTCCCTCCACCCCGAGCCTATTCCATTCACCAGTACCCTCTGTCTCCGATCTTTCAGGAAGGCTTCTATCCATTTCACACATTTCTCCCCTATATTATAGCTTCTAACTTTCTCTATTAACCTTTTATGTGGGACCTTATCGAAGGCCTTCATAAAATCACAATATACCACGTCTATTACATCACCATCTTCTAGAATTTGCATCCAATCATCTACCACCTTAATTAGCTGTAGTACCGTCGACCTCCCCGGCAAGAATCCGAACTGTTTCCCACTGAAAAGTTGGTTTGACTTCATATGCTCCATTATTCCTTCTCTAATTACCGTTTCCATTAGTTTACACAACACTTGTCAAACTGACTGGTCTATAATTCCCTGGGTCATTTCTCTTTCCCTTCTTAAATATAGCTGTTATGTTCGCCTCTCTCCAGTCCATCGGGATTTGTCCTGTATTAAACGATACCTCAAATAAAATTTTCAATGGCTCTACTAACATCTCCCCTCCTTCCTTTATGATTCTTGGGTGTATCCCATCCGGTCCCGGTGACTTACTTCTGTTCATTTTTTCTATAGCCCTTCTTATTCTAGCATGGGAAAACTCTATTAGTTCTAGTGCCGGTGCCTGTTTGATGGGAATAGTAGGCACTGCATCATCCGACTCCACTGTTAGTACCCCCCCAAAGTATTTCCCCAGCACCTCTGCTTTCTCCTTATCAGTCTCCGCTCTACTCCCATCATTCAACCCCCCTACCTGCTCTGGGATCCCTACTCTTCTTGTTAACTTTTCCTGAATGTACTGAATGTTGTGAGTTGTTGAGTTTGTAAACAAACATGGCGGAGGGAATTTCGGGTATGACGGAGGCGGAAGAAAAGTTACAACGTTTTCGTGGGTTTAAGAGCACAGATAATAAGTTAGAAGTGGTTATTATTGTTGTGAAGGATTTGGAAAAGTGGATGAGTGATACGGAGAAATGGAAGGGGGATATTGGTGAGAAAGTTAAGGCACTGTGTGTAATGTGTGGTGTGACAGGTGGGGAAGGGAATAGGCCTAGCGAAGGAAGTGAATGCAGGCCTATTTCGGCAGTTAATGATAGCCTAGAGATGGTATTGAAAAGGGTAGATGAACTGGGAGCAGAGAATATGGCATTGAAGGAGCAGCTGAAGGAATACGAAGGGCGATTCAAGGAAGTAAAGGAGTCAACTGCATGGACGGTGGTAGGTAAACAGAAATCAAGGATTTGGAGGATATTATGAAAGAGCAAAAGGAAGAAATGAATATGACCAAAAAAAGTTTTGAGAGTGCAGTTGTAGCGGTCATGAAGAACAAGGAGAGTGTCGTGAGGGAGGCCATGGACAGGGATAGGGGTGTAATCTTGTATGGAGATATAGAGGCTCATATGAATGATAATGGAGTGAGAAAAGTGAGGGATATGGAGACAGTGAAGGAGGTCATGAAAGGTGTGGATGAGGACGGATATGGATGGGAAGGGCAGGTGGAGGAGGTCAGTAGGATAGGTAGATATAAAAGGGGAGAGATGAGGCCTATAAGGGTATAGTTTAAAACCAGGGCAGTGGCAGAGACGGTGACAAATTTTAGTTGGAGGCTAAACACAAATGAAAAACTGAAACATATAAGACTAAAGAAGGATTTGAGCATAGAACAAAGAAAAAAAATGAAGGAATTACAAGAAAAGTCTGATGAAAATAATGGAAAGTTGGGTGAGGAGGATAAGAGAAATTTTTACTGGAGAGTGAGGGACGGAAAATTGAAGAAGTGTTTTATAAGAGTAGAAGGGAGGGGGAGATCAGGGAGGGAAGAGAATGTGATAGGAGTTGTGATGGAGGAGGAGAACGGGGTGGAGGTGTCACAGGGAGAGACAGGAGACAAAGTGGCAGATCCAGTAGTGCTAAGGGGGGAGTAGGGTACGGACAGGAGGAACGGGATGGTGTAATTGCTGAAGGAATGGTAGATGGATTAAGGATTATGTTTAGTTGTTGTTGTTGTTGTTGTTCCCTAAGCTGCCTGGCCGAACAGCCCCGAGTCCCTGAGAAAGGCCATGGCCACGATCGGGCTTTCCCACAGTGCTCTCATTGAGTGTAGATTGTGTTGTTGGCGTAAGTGGTTGTGTGAAATGCAGTCTTCTATGATGTGTTTAATGGTATGGGATGCTGTGTTACATCCCGGGCAGGCGTCGACAACGGAGTCATCCAGTCTCTTCTGATAGCTCAGGAGAGCTGGATGGTGTCCGCATCTCAGCCTGGCCAGGTGGACTCTGTCCTCGCGAGGAAGGGAGGATTCGGAAGGATGGATTTCGGGAGGTCGTGCATGCAGCTGCGTGTTGTCTGTGAGTGAGTGGATGGATCGGTGAGAGATATGAGTATGGATGTGCTTCTGGAAGTTGGTTCGGGGTGGGCAGGGAGGGAGAGAGGACAATAATTGTGTGTGATACCGTGTGCTGGGTGTTGTTTTGATATTTCTTGGTGTCTGTGGGTGTGTTGCCATGTAGTTTAGTGGGTGGTCTTGGTTCGTGGAGGCTGCTGCCAGGAATTGAGTGCCTCTCATGTCCAGATGGTCTTTGACTTTGAGGATTTTGGTTTCTTGATGTAGGTGATCTGTGGGTGCAGTAGCTGTGCAGCCTGTAATGATCTTCAGGGCTTTGTTTTGAATAGTCTGTAAGGTCTTATGATGTGTTTCAGCTAGGTTAGAAGCCCAGGCTGGGCTTGCGTATTCCATCACTGATCTTATGTATTGTTTATATACTGTGGTGGTAGTTTCTTTGTTGTGTCCAAATTTTGTGTGAGCAAGTGACCTGAGGGCGTTAAGTCTGGGTGTCAGTTTCTTTTTAATGTTTGTGGTGTGCTGTTTGAATGTCATATGAGTATCATATGTTACTCCTAGGATTTTGGGTGTGTGTGTATGTGTTAGGGGTGTGTTGTTTATGGTGAGTTGAGGGATGTATTCGTGTTCTCCTGTCCAACTTGTGAGCAGGGTTGCGGTGGATTTGGCTGGGGCTAGATTAAGTCTGTTTGTAGTGCACCAGCCATGTAGTGTGTTGAGATAGGGTTGAAGGAGATCTGTTGCTCTTTTTGGGTCATGGTGTGTGCATGTGAGTGTTATGTCATCTGCATAGGAGGCTAAGTTTATTTGGGGCGTATTGGGTGTAGTTATATCGTGCATGTACAGATTGAAGAGTGCGGGCGATAGGACGGATCCTTGTGGGACTCCGTTTGGAAAGTTTCTGATTTTAGATGACTGACCGGCAAAAGATACGTGTGCACATCTGCCTGCTAGGAAGTTGGCCAGCCACCATTTGTGTTGTTGTGCATGTTTGTGTTGTAGATTTTGTTTGTTAGGTTGTGGCGGGGGATGGCATCGAAGGCTTTACTAATGTCGAGTGTGGCTAATAGTGATCTGTGTGGTGGTCTAGCTGAATTGATGCCGTCGAAAGCTCTTTGTGTAAGGTCTGTGAGAAGAGTGTTTGTGGAGTGCAGTGGCCTAAAGCCATGTTGTGTTGGAGCTAGGGGTAGGTCAGGTGTAATTAGTTGTAATACTAGGCGTTCCATGACTTTGGAGGGGGAGCAAAGAAGTGTGATGGGGCGGTGCGAGGAGGGTAGCGTGGGGTCTTTGTTGGGTTTGGGGAATGTGATGATGATACCATGCTTCCAAATGTCTGGTATTGTGTTGTGTGAATAGCTGTAGTTTGATATGTTAGTGAGTGCTTGTATGCCTTGTGGTCCCAGGTGTCTGAGGTGTATGTTGCTTATGTTGTCTAGGCCACAGGCGGGTGAGTGCTTGAGATTGTTGATGATATGCTTTGTCTGGTGATTGGTGAAGGGTGTATAGTCAGGGTCTGTGGGGAATTGTCTCTTACGTCGGATGACACGTCGGTCGTCTTTGTGAGGTTTTAGGTGGCTGACATGTGAAAAGTGATTGATGAGAGTGTTTGCTTGTTGTTTACATGAAGGAGTAGAGTCTGTTGTTGTGATTGCAGCATGTGATTGTGTTGTGTTGCTGTTGGAAAGTGTGATGCTGTTTAGTGTTTTGTAGAGTTTTTTGGGGTTTGTTTTGTGATCAAGTGTTTGTAGGAAGTTATTCCAATTTAGTTTTTGTTGTTCTTGTATTTTGTTGTTAGTTTGGGTGTTGAGTGCTTGAATTTGTTGTGTGATGTCTTGTGTGTGGGGTGCTGGGGAGTGTTTCAGTATGTCGCGTTGTCTGATGAGGTTTTGAATTTCTGGTGTGAAGTTGGGGTTGTGTCTTTTTCTGTTACCTCTTGGAATGTGTTTCTTGTCAGCGTTTTGGATAGTTTTATTGAGTATGTGTACAGCATTGTTGATGTTAGTGATGGGTGTACTGTTTAGAGTTGTGAAGTGTTGTTCTGTCTCATTTGTGAATGCTTCCCAGTTAGCTCTTTTATAATTGGTGTATGTGTGTTTGTGGCTAGCTGGGGTGAGTCTGGTTTTGGTGGTGATAATGATCGGGAGGTGGTCAGAGCCTAAGGTTCTGACCACCCTCCAGGATGTTGTGGGGGCGAGTTCTGGGGAGCAAAAGGTGATGTCTGGAGATGATGGGTTATAGAGGGCTTGGTGAGGAATATGGGTATGTTGATGGATGTCGTTAAGGATGATGAGGTTATCGGTTTGGTTTTGTAGTACCAGCCCTCTGTCTGTGTCGGGGTTGTCGACAAACCAGGCCGACGTCTTGGCGTTGAAGTCACCACCCAGGATGATGTGTGGTGTGTGGGTGTTTGTGATGTGTTGTAAGTGTGGTCTGTATTCATTTGGTACTGTAGGGGATGTTTGGGGAGGGATGTATGTGTTTATGATGGTTATGTTGGAGTTGTTGCCAGTGCGTATTTTAATTGACTGTATTTCTGTTATGTTATCATTTGGGGGGAGGAGTGATTTGGTTTGTACACTGGTTACTATGTATGATATTTCTTTGTGTACCAGGGTGATGAGTCCACCGCCCCCGCCGACAGCCCAGTCTTGTCTGATGGTGGTGAAATTATGAAATGTGGGTGTTTTTTGTGTTGTGCGGAGTTTTGTTTCTTGTAAGATGGCAATGTGTATGTTGTGTTGTTTGGTGAAGTGTGAGAGTTCGTGTTTCTTTGTGTTGATGCCATCTATGTTCAGTTGAAGAATGTTAATGTTATGTGCAGGATGTATGTGGGGTGCTGCTGCACGGGGAGGGGGGGGGGGGGGGGGTGATGGGGGGGGTGGGGGTGGTGGTGGGGGTGAGGGAGGGGCTGGGGGTTGGGATGGGGGAGGTGGGGTGGGCATTGGGGTGCAGGAGAGGGGGGTTGGAATGGAATAGGGTGGGTGTGGTGTGTTGAGTTGAGGATGTGGATGGTATGGGAAGGTTAGGTGGGTTAGGGAGGAGAGGTGGACGGGTTTTAGGGGGGGGAGTGGATGATATGGGAAGGTTAGGTGGGTTGGGAGGAGAGGTGGACGGGTTTTAGGTGAGGGATTTGACTGGGAGAGGGAGGGGCATGAGGAACAGGTCCAGGTGTTTGTGTAGTGTTTCTTGGAGGCAAGTGTTGTGCAGGTGAAGTGGGTCCAGTTCCCGCATGAATTGCAGAGAACTGAACCCTTAGTATGGCGACTCGAAGTGATGGGTTTTGAGCAAGTTGGACATATGTATGTGAACGTGGGTCCTGGGTTGCTCTCAATGTCTCCGGCTAGAAGAAGTCTTCGAGAAATGACAGCCGGAGAGTCATTTCTCGGTGTAGGAAAAACTGTGTGATGTGTGTGTGTGGTGTGAGAGGTGTGGAAATTCCCGGCGCGACCGAAGCCGCTCCAAGGACCCGTGCCCCCAGGGAGGGGGCAGGGGATGGTTGTGACGGTTTGGCTCCCGAAACTGCTCCCCGCGGCCGGCATCCGGTTTTCCTCCACTGGTCGTTGATTTTGTCTTCGGCTGTGGAGGGTCAGCAGCCATCCGCGGTTGGCAGCCTCGGGAGGTGGCCCCACGGCGTAGACGCCGCCACATCAGGATTATGTTTAGTAATGTGGATGTGTTTACCCAGGACAAGAAAAGAGAACTGATATGTAGGTTGCAGGATGAAGAGGAAAAACCTGATGTCATAGCCTTAGAGGAAGTAAGACCAAAAAATGCTAGAATTGAAAGGGAACTGGTGGAGTATAGTTTGGAGGGTTTTGCGTTATATGAGAGGAATGCTATTAGAGCAGAGGTCGGAAGAGGACTGTTTATTTATGTAAGAAGAGAGCTCAAGGTTAATGAGGTGGATATGAGACAGCAGTATTGTGAGTATTTGTGTATTGAAGTAAAATGTGCAAGAGGATCAATTCTAATTGCCTCTATATATAGAAGCCTAAATAATAGTAGGGGAGAGGATGATAACCTATTGAAAGCAATGGAGGAAATAGATAATAGAGAGAACAAATATAAAATTTTGATTGGAGATTTCAATTTGCCAAGGATCAACTGGGCAAATTGTACTACTCCAGCGGGACAGGGTAGCCTGGAAAACAAATTTATAGAGAAAGTGAGAGATTGTTTTTTAACGCAACATATTACAGAGATGACAAGATATAGAGATGGGACGCAGGGGAGTGTACAGTACAGTAGGGTCTCGTAAGATGCGAGGTTATGGTCGATGGATGCGACCGCATCTTACGATTTCGCATCTTACGATACACGTAAATATACGGAAAAACGTCCCGCCTGAGGCTCGCATTTTAATTTTTGTTTTCGCATCTTAAGGTTTCTCCTCGGATTTAGCCCACTTTGAGCCTCAGATTTGCAAATTATGGTCAGTCTCGCATCTTAACCCGTTGAGCTCCGGCTAGTTATAATATTTTGTTCACCTCAGTCCCAACCCATTTTCACTTCTTATTTTTGTTTGCTAAAATGGAAGACAAGGATGAGAAATGAAAAAAAAAAAAAAAAAAAAAATCACCTCGGATATTTTTTTTTGGGGGGGCCCTCAAAAAAATTTGTTGAGCCAAAATGGAAGAGAATGGTGAGAAATGAAGAAAAAAATAAAAAAAACTCACCTTGGTCATTTGGGGGGGGGGGTCGAAAGTTCGTATCCCCCCGCATGACCACCCGCCCGGGAGCACTAGGGTAAAAACTGAGTATGGCATTGTACGGCATACATCCTAAGGAGTGTCTCACATAAATCTCAAGCCTCTAGCTCCCATACGACCGGAGTAATGAAGGTTCAAAGTGGCGGTGAACTAAGGGTGTAAAGTATCCCCACTAAGCCCACCACCACCAGCTGCGCTGCTGTCTTGGCCCGCTCACACCTACCGGCCCGGCTCCCACACACACTACGGTACCTCCCCCTCCTATTCTCCCGCCATTTCCTACCTTACGAGCCACGTAACTGATTTTAATATGTCGGACGCACGTGATGCGTCGCTGGGAGTTGGTGATCAAACACTGCCGACGCATCACGTGCGACGCTGGGTCTTACTGGGTTAAAATAATTAATTTATTATTTGGGGGTCCTCGCATCTTATGCGAATCGCATCTACTGATCTCGCATCTTACGAGACCCTACTGTACTTGATTTGATTTTTAGCAATGAGGAGGATATAGTGGAACATGTCAATGTGGATAGCCCTATAGGTCGTAGTGACCATGCCTGTATAAGCTTTAGTTGCAATATTAAAACAGAGAGGGATAATAGAAGCAATAGAAAAATATACATGTATGATAGAGCAGATTATGAGCTGCTGAGACGGTGTTTGGACATTGACTGGGGGGAATACTTGAACGGTGAAGACGCTGAAGGAATGTGGAGGAAAATTAGAGTCAAACTGGAGAATGCTGTATCCAAAAGTGTACCAGTAAGGGAATATAAGGATAAAACAAAATTAAGGAAAAGAATGAACCCACAATTGCCAATGAAAAGAAAGCTTTGGACATTGATTAGCAGAAAGAAACGATTGTGGGAAAGACTAAAATTGTTAAAAAAGAACAGGGGGTCTAGTATAGAAGCTAAAGAAGTGGATCTGGAACGCAGACAAATAAACAATAAAATAAGGTGTGAGACAAGGAGGGGGGTGAAGGAGAGGGAGAGAGAGATTGCTAGAAATGTGAAGGATAATCCAAAAATATTCTGGAAGTACATTCAGGAAAAGTTAACAAGAAGAGTAGGGATCCCAGAGCTGGTAGGGGGGTTGGATGATGGGAGTAGAGCGGAGACTGATAAGGAGAAAGCAGAGGTGCTGGGGAAATACTTTGGGGGGGTACTATCAGTGGAGTCGGATGCAGTGCCTACTATTCCCATCAAACAGGCACCGGCACTAGAACTAATAGAGTTTTCCCATGCTAGAATAAGAAGGGCTATAGAAAAAATGAACAGAAGTAAGTCCCCGGGACCGGATGGGATACACCCAAGAACCATAAAGGAAGGAGGTGAGATGTTAGTAGAGCCATTGAAAATGTTATTTGAGGTATCGTTTAATACAGGACAAATCCCGATGGACTGGAGAGAGGCGAACATAACAGCTATATTTAAGAAGGGAAAGAGAAATAACCCAGGGAATTATAGACCAGTCAGTTTGACAAGTGTTGTGTGTAAACTAATGGAAACGGTAATTAGAGAAGGAATAATGGAGCATATGAAGTCAAACCAACTTTTCAGTGGGAGACAGTTCGGATTCTTGACGGGGAGGTCGACGGTACTACAGCTAATTAAGGTGGTAGATGATTGGATGCAAATTCTAGAAGATGGTGATGTAATAGACGTGGTATATTGCGATTTTTTGAAGGCCTTCGATAAGGTCCCACATAAAAGGTTAATAGAGAAAGTTAGAAGCTATAATATAGGGGAGAAATGTGTGAAATAGATAGAAGCCTTCCTGAAAGATCGGAGACAGAGGGTACTGGTGAATGGAATAGGCTCGGGGTGGAGGGAAATTACAAGAGGGGTACCTCAGGGATCTGTGTTGGGACCACTGCTGTTCGTTATATTTATCAACGACTTACCTGAAGTTATAACTAATGGAAGTGAGGTATACCTGTACGCGGATGACACTAAGCTGTATAGAAGAGTGAGGAATAAGGAAGATGTGGGTTTGCTTCAAGGAGATGTGGAGGGCATGAAGGGATGGTCTGAGCATTGGTTAATGCCTTTTCTTCCAAAAAAATGCAAGTACATGTGGATTGGGACAAACAGGATAGACAAGGTAGGATACAGTATGTATGAAGCGATGGAGGAAGTGAATGCAGAAAAGGATATAGGACTAGTGATAGACAATAAGTTAAATTTCTCAGAACATTTAGCGGAAAAGATAAACAAAGCCAATAGAATTGTAGGGCTGATAAGGAGGACATTTGTGTCACTTGACGAAGAAATCTTCAGGAATCTATACAGCGCTGGTTAGGCCGCACCTGGAATATGCGAACCAGGTGTGGGCTCCATATATGGAAAAGGATATAGAAGCAGTGGAGAAAGTGCAGAGGAGAGCTAGCAAGCTGGTACCAAGTTGAAGAACGCGGGCTATGAGCAGAGGTTGAGGACACTGGGGCTTCCGACACTGGCATATAGGAGAAAGAGAGGGGATATGATAGAGACTTTTAAGATAGTGTCAGGAAAGTATGATGAGGATGTGTGTGAAGGTATCTTCTTGATGCGGGAGGGAACAAGAACGAGAGGACACTCTTAAGAAAATTTACAAAGAAAGAAATAGGCTTGAGATGGCAAAGAACTCATTTTGTGATAGAGTGGTAAATGAGTGGAACGCCCTGCCCCAGTATGTAGTCGATTCCGAATCAATAAGGGAGTTTGAAAGTAATCTTGATAAAGCATGGGGAAGACAAGATTTGAAGTTTGATTATAAAACAAAAATACAGAATACTGTAGTAAAAATGTTGCGTCTGCTACCGCCGCCGCCAACACCGTGAACGACCGCAGCAGTGCAAGTACTGGTACTGAGCTGGATACACAGGCCTAGTTTGCCTTTTTCCAGAGGATCTACTGTAAGAAACTGTAAGAATAAATGCCCATAATCCCCAAGAAAATACCCCCTAATGGCTATCTGTATTATCAGCCTTAATATAATAAACAAACACACATTACTATACCATTTTAATAGTAATGTTCTCAACTCGCCAATTTATAAGTACAGTAGAAGTTGGAAAAGGCGTCCACCTGTTGTTGTTGTCGGCGGCGTAATACGTATCGTCATATGCGAAGGCTAGGTCTTATCGGGAGGGAGAGTTTCGCAGCGCATTCAAAGTTTTGACAGTAGCAAAACGAAACTCTTAATATCAACTGATTTTGTTGTTTTTAGTTTCTTAGGTTTCTCACTTAATATCTAAAACTTATTTTCGAGGTGGATGCTTTGGGAGAGGCAGCAAGGGGTGGATGCTTGCCACTCAACACAGTTGTAGAAGTAGTAGGGTCATTTGCTTGGAATCCGTGACCATTTTGTTCCTACCTTTTTCTCTCGATGGATTTGACAACCTGAACCATTTTAAAGGAAAATTAGCTCCTATGCCCCTCTGAAAAATGATGGCTAACTCTGCTAGAGCCCAATATTCAAAATGGCCGCCAATGCCATCTTGAAAAACATGAAATGTAATATCTCTGGCATCAGATGAGCTACAAGGACGAATGAGGTGTCCTTTTTCACTAATTCTGGCATTACAAATCCACTGGAATGGTTATTGTATTGTATTGTATTGTATATTGTATTGTTATTGTATTGTATTATACTAATTGTACATACTAATCTGCCACTTCACTGTCACTACATGATTCACTGTATGAGCCACTATCAGAATCACTGTCCTCACTTTCGCTGCTATCATCACTGTTGTTCTTTGCCTACGGATTTGTAGGTAGTGGTATGGATGAGGGAAGTGGGGGGCTGGGTTGAACGGACAGGCAGACATAGGCCATTTACAAGATGCCATCCATGGCCGATCGGTGAGGGGTGACTTTGGAGCTGGTAATGCTTTTGCAAATATGCAAGATAGTTTGCACGCTCCAAGTGTGGACGGAGACTGTCCAAGTCAGGCACAAGTCGGATAGTGCTTTTTTTCTTCTGAGCTCTCCACTTTGCTGCCCTCGCATCTCCCAGGGTCTTGCTTTTGGTATCACCATAGACATATCGAATGACAAACCGCTTCAAATAGTGGATGACCTGTTCTGTGACTAGGAGCTGTGTACCACATGCTGCTAGCAGGTCGTGTGCCTCTTTAGATTTCTCCAGACGATCTGCGATGAGCTTCTTGCTTGCTCCATAGAAGCCAGAGTTGTGGTCAGACCCAGTGAGGACATGAAGTGGTATGATGGATGCAGCCATTGCCTCACTGCACAAACATTGGGCATCGATAAGCTGACGTTTGCGTTTCACACACAGGATTCCTGTTGTCTTCTGAGCAACATATGCCGCTTGCACGTAGTTGTCTGTGTCCTCTGTGTCAAGAACGACAGCTGCTGTATTTACCTAATTGTATTTACCTAATTGTAGTTTACAGGAGTTGAGCTAAGCTCGTGTTGTCCCGTCTCTCAGTCTACTTTTTATCCAATTTTTTCTTGAAAATATGGATGTTCCTTGCCCCTACCACCTCCTCCTCCAGCCCATTCCATTTGTCAATACATCTATAGGGGAAGCTAAACTTCCTGATATCGTTCTTGCAGGTAGGTCTTTTTACTTTGTAGCTGTGGCCTCTAGTTATTCCTGTATCCATAATTAATATATCCTCCCTATCCAGCCTCTCCAGCCCCCGGGTACATTTGTACATCATTATCATGTCTCCCCTCTCTCTCCTCTCTTTTAGACTCGGTAGATTTAATTTGTCTAGCCTCCCTTCATATGGCAGTTCTCTGAGACTTGGAACCAATCTAGTGACTGCTCTCTGGATTCTTTCTAACTTGTGAATATGCTTCTTTAGATGCGGGGACCACACCACTGCTGCATACTCCAATCTTGGTCTAATCATACTCTTCATAATTTTCGCTACCATGGTCTCATCCAAATAGTTCAGAGCAACTTTCATATTCCCGGCCATTGCATACATTCCGCTAAAGAGCTTGTTAATATGTTTCTCTGGCGACAAATTATCTTGTATAATCAACCCTAAATCTTTTTCTTTTTCGGCCTTGCTAATTTTATTATCTCCCATCCTGTACTCCCAATTTGGTCTATTCACACTTCTTCCCATATTTAACACATGACATTTACTTATATTAAATTTCATTTTCCACTTGGTGCTCCATTCGTATATTTTATCTAAATCCCCTTGCAGCTCCTCACAACTACTTTTATTTGTTATTTGTCTCATAATTTTTACGTCATCTGCAAACATTGACATGTAAGAGTTTATGCCTATCGGCAGGTCATTCACGTACATAAGGAACATGAGAGGTGCCAACACAGATCCCTGCGGCACACCACTCTCAACTTTCCGCCACGATGAGTAAGTTCCTCTAATGTTGGTCCTCATTTCCCTATCTGTTAAATAGCTCTCCATCCATTTCAGCAAACTCCCCCTGACACATCCTAGCGTCTCAAGCTTAGATAACAATCTCTTATGTGGTACCTTATCGAATGCTTTGGAAAGGTCTAAGTAGACGCAGTCCACCCATCCGCCTCTTTCTTGGAGTACATCTATCACCCTACTGTAATAACATAGCAAACTGGTAACACAAGATGTCCCTTCTCTGAATCCAAATTGCTTTGGGGTTATTATTTTCTTTCTCTCCAACATTTTCATCCATCTCTTCCTAATTAGCTTTTCACAAATCTTGCATACAATACTAGTAAGTGAAACTGGTCTATAGTTTAGAGGGTCCTCAGGGTTTCCATTCTTGTATATCGGAATGATATTAGCTCTTTTCCATTCAACAGGAACCTGTCCTTTATCTAAGGAAGCTTGAATTATGTCCCTCACTGGCTCCACTAATTGCTCTGCACACTCCTTTAAAACCCAGGCAGACACTTCATCCGGTCCCATAGCTTTCCTTACTTCAAGTCCTCTCATCGCAGATAACAGCTCATCTCTAGTTATTTCAATCTTACTAAGACCACTCTCCAGTACTCCCGCCTGTGGTTCGTCAAAACCTTCCTCTCTAGTAAAAACTGACCCCAATTTGTTATTCATTACCTCACACATGTCCGATACATTTTCATACGTCCTAGCATCAACTCTTAATTTAGTAATTTGTTTCTTTACCTTCAACTTACTGTTTATATATTTATAAAATAATCTAGGGTCACTTTCACATTTATTTACTATGTTCTTCTCATAGTTCATTTTAACTTGCCTAATTATGTTAACATATCTATTCCTCTCCTGTTTATATTTATTCCGATTACTCTCAGTGTTCCTTCTTCTTAATCTAGCCCAAGCTGCATCACGCCTACCCAAAGCTCTTTTGCATTTCAAATTAAACCAATCTTTCTGCTTCGTAAAATTTCCAGTTTTATATTTTGGGACAAACATATTGGTTCCTACTCTATAAATTTCGAGGAATCTACTATATTTACCTTGTACGTCCCGTTCCTTCAAAATAAGATCCCAATCTACTCCCTCTAAATATCTTTTCAAGGATACATAATCAGCTTTACTATAATTTAATCTGTCATTTATGTAGCTATTGTCTAATCTATTGGCATTACTCGAGGTCAACTTCCATTTTAGTAATAGGTGATCACTTTTACCTACAGGACATAGATAGTTTATATCACTAATTTCGTGAGGATCTTTTGTAAAAATCAGATCGAGTTTAGAAGGTTCGTTATTACCCCTCATTCTTGTATTTTCCTTCACATGTTGTGCAAGTACATTTTCCGTAACCAACTCCACTAGCCGACTTCCCCAAGATCTCTGATTTGGCCCTGCATCTCCCGATTCCCAATCAACCTCACTACAGTTGAAATCTCCTACCAAGATCAATCGATTCTTCCTTAAAAGCAATCTTCTCAACGACTGAATCATATCCTCTACCATCTCCTCAAACTCCAACTCCCTCCATGCTCTGGTCTTTGGTGGCATGTAAGCTACTGCTATGTCTAGCTTTTTTCCTTCTATATCATTGAGTTCAACTGCCATTATTTCTGCCTTGTCATTATTTAACTCCACGTGCTTTGCTGTCATAGGGTTCTTAACTAATACTGCCACTCCACCTCCCCTTTTACCCTTTCTATCATTTCTCCATATATTATATCCTTCACTAAACACTATGTTGCTGTCAAAGTCCTGGTTCAGCTTTGTCTCTGTCAAACAGACTATCTGTGGTTGATCTTTTCTTAATATATTATCTAACTCTACCTTTTTACTGTTTATTCCATCTATATTAGTGTAGTAGCACAGTATATTTGAATCCACCTCCTTGTTTCTCTTCCCTCTCTGCCTCCTACCAGGTTCACCTCCTCCTCCTTCATCCCTTCCCTGACCCAGTTCCACCTCCCCCACTAATTCTATTCTCCTCCCCCCTCTCTCTCCCTCTGTTCCACCCTCTCCACCACATCCTGGCTCTCTCTCCGGTCCCCTGCTCCCTGCATTATCTCTCGCTCCGTCTCCTTGCTTTGACTTCGTACTTGTCTCTCTGTCTCTTTCCCTATCACTCCTCTTACTTTCGGTTCTTGGTGGCTCCTGATGTACCACTTCCTTACTTGCCCTTCCCTTATTCTCCAAAAAAAAATCTTCTTTTGCTCTTCAGACAACTTTCCATTCTCTTCATCAGCCTTAGCTTGGAGTTCCCTTAACTGTTCTCGTTCTTCTACACTTAGGTCCTTTTTTACCCTTATATGATTCAGCTCTGTCGAATTTAATTTCCAGCTCACATTGGCTACTGCTTCTGCTGTTGATCTAAACTTTAGTTCCACTCTTAGTGGTCTCATCTCGCCCTTCTTATATATTCCTAACCTTCTCACCTCCTCCAGTTCTTTTACCCATCCATAACCCTCGTCTAAGTAATCCAGTATCCCCTTGACTTTCACAACATCCCTTTCCTTTCTTACCTTCATATCTGCCAGGTGCTCTTCCACATCTCCAAAGATTACTACACACTTACCTCTATCTATTGTCTCTCTCACTACCTTCTCTTTCTTCTTTAAAACTTGCACTACATTTTTTTCAAACTCTTTCTTTTCCTTTTCTCTCTCTTCCTTCTGCTCCTTCACAATTTCTTCAAGGGCTACCATCGTGGCACTCTCTACCCTTGTCCACTCATTTTTTACCTCACTAATTCCTTTTACTTCCTCACTCAGGTGGCCCTCATATTCCTTAAGCTGAGCCTTGAGTGCCACATTTTCCGACGCTAACTCGTCTACTCTGGCCATCACTGCCTCTAGGCTGTCACTTACTGGCCTAGGCCTATCCACCCTGCTAGTAACGCCACACATATCGGACAAAACTTCTACTTTAGCCCCTAACTCCTTCCTCCAATTTTCCATCACTCCCCTCCATCTCACAAGACCCATTAATTGTTTTTTCATACTTGCCAACTGATCATCCTTGTCCTCGGTGATAAAGCCTTCAAATTCATAATCCTCCTCATCCCCAGCTAGGCTTTCACGCCTTCCCGCCATCGCGAGGTGGTCGTCTGCCAGCCTAAAAACAACAATCGCCCCACTATCCCATCTCACTCCAGGAACTGTTTTACTTAATCCATATTTTCAATTACTTGGAATATCCAATTAAATCTGAATTGCTCATAAAACACCTAATTACTTATTGAAATGCACATATAAATTTCCGGGACAACACTTAGACACTCCTATCAACTTCACACAAGGTAACTCATTATCGGAGAGCAGCTGCGAGGTGTTGACAGCTCGGAGGTCGGCGGAGGTGTGTAGCTGTCTGAGCGGAGCACACTATAATTATATGGTGAGCATTGCCGTATCTGCCTCTGCATGGGAGCATGTGAGCTCTGGCACAAGCTTGCCTGTGGGGAGATTCTTTGCAGTGCTGCCAACTACACAGTAGATGATCTCGGTGCTAGTTGTTGCTGCTGTTCTCTGGAATTCCGTTTGAAGAAATGCCTAAAGGCGGATTTTGTTCTCAGGTTTACCCAGGAGAGCATGGAAAACTTTACTAGAAGGAAATTTATCTTCTGTCTTCATGAAGACATTGCTGATTGGCAGGGTTTTTTGGCGCAGTATTCTCTCACTGTCCTTGATCGTGTAATTCTGATCATATGAATCATTGACGCAAATGATGCGCTCAGCATGGTTGTGTCTCGTTAGAACGAAGTGCACCAACTTCTCTGAATAATCTCCCCAGGTATACTTGGTACCGTCTCCATCTCTCTGTCTTCAATGGTAGGAGTTGTTAGGCGCCAGATGAGGCCCATATCAATAATAGACGTGTATACATCAGGCTCTGGAATGACAGTCATAGTTAGTTTTTGTTGAAGCTTGCTTTTCTGTGCCTTACGGATGGTTCCATTGACGTTGAAGATGGAAAGGCACTCGGCTGTAACACGATGCTGCAGGACTTCTTGAAGTTTGAGGGCACCACTCGTTTCAACCAGTCCGAGAACAGAGGCCAAGGCATTACGCTCCATTTCCTCGGTCTTTCCCTTCAGGTTCTCACCATCTGCTTTCTTCAATTCCTGAGTTGAAAAGTTCAAACGCTTGCTTGAGGTCATTGACCACCCAAAAATCTCGCAGCATAAGTACGTCATTGTAACTGATGCCCAGTCCATCTTTGTGCATTATGTCGACTTTCTCCCTACTCTTGGTCAGTCCATGTAGCAAGACAGAGAGATTTATCTCAAATGCAGTGTGTTTTCCAGTGATGTAGCTTGTGAGGATAGATGCAATCGATCGGACGGATGGACTGTCATTAATTGCAGACTTATTTGGGTGTTTCAGCCATGTGAGCAGCTTCAGCAGGAGCTGACTGAGGTCTTCTTCTCTCTCCAACTCGTGTATATATGGGAGCCAGGGAATAGTATTTGTCCTGATGACTTGCTCTTTGAGTCGTGCCGCAACATTCATCACCAACTGATCATTGCTGACACCCAATGAAGATATTGCCGCCTCGATGTATATACCTGCTGCTGTTGTATCATATACCAGTTCACTCACATTCTTTTGAATGCGTTCATGAAATCCGATGTCTTCCCCAAATTCATTGACGAGAATTTCCTTTAAGTAGCTGGATTTTACTACTGAGTTATGTCCGTGATTTGAGATAATGCGCTTATAGTCCTGCAGCAGGCCTTGCAGTGTGCAAATTTCATGGTGTTTGAAGATGACTTGACGAATATGATGAAAGAAGAGAGCTTGGGCCTCTCGGAGGTTTACACGCTGCAGATGTTGAGTGCTTTCATCTGAAAGGGCTTGTGGTCGCTTACATATTTGTGCCAGCACGCACGATGGTAGCGGATTTCCAACCCAAATGCTGTTTGACTATCTGGGATGGATGCAATCAGAGTGTCAAGTCTCAATCTCATGACCTCATCTTCCAGACAGACAGTATGTAACTTGAATTTAGTCCAGGCATCTACTGTTGATAGGAGTAAAATCTGCTTGTCACGATCACTACTCTTGTATGCCCCTTTCATGCACCACACACATAGAGTCTTATCGTGAAGGACACCCATACTAGAGCGGAGCCTTTTAGGTGCACTGGCCTCTCGGGAAGGGTCTTGTTGATCTGATGCTTCATCTCTTTCAAGACGTTCCTCGGATTTGTGTTTGCGTTTTTCGGCTTGAGAGAGCTTGCGCTTGCTGGATAATGATGCGTAACAAGTGCTATGCATGTGGTGACCCTTTGGTCCCTTCTCCCAACTTAGCACTTAGAAACATTTAACTTAATCAATTCTTCTCAGCATGGATTCACTCAGGGATGTTCTTGCCTTACTAATTTGCTTAGTTTTTTCTCAGAGGTATATGAAGCAGTAGATAATGACAAGTCATATGATATTATATATTTAGATTTCAGTAAAACTTTCGACAGAGTCCCTCATGAGAGATTGATGAGAAAGGTTGAGGCACATGGAATAGGTGGGGCGTTGTTAGGATGGATTAGGTCATGGCTAATTGGTAGGAAGCAGAGAGTCAGCATAAATGGTACTAAGTCAGAATGGGGATCAGTCAAGAGTGGTGTCCCCCAGGGATCTGTATTAGGTCCTCTGTTGTTTATTATATACATAAATTACCTTGATTTAGGTATAACTAGTAGGATAAGTAAATTTGCAGACGATACCAAAATGGGGAGAAAAATTGATTCAGTTAGAGATATAGAGTGTCTGCAAAGGGATCTAGATACCTTACACAAATGGTCAGTAAAATGGCAGATGAAGTTTAACATTGACAAATGCAAGGTATTAAAGATAGGGAAGATGCATACAAATTTTAAATATAAACTAGCTAATATGGAATTAGGAAACTCAGACTGAGAAAGATCTAGGTGTGTTTGTTAGCAATGATTTGAAGCCTAGAAAAAATGTATAAGCGTTCGTAACAAGGCAAACAGGATTCTTGGGTTCATATCTAGGAGTGTGAGTAACAGAACTGCTGATGTTATCTTACAACTTTACTTATCATTAGTGAGACCCCATATGGATTATGCTGTTCAATTTTGGTGTCCTTATTACAGAATGGACATAGATTCATTGGAGAGAGTACAACGTAGAATGAAAAAAATGATCCATAATATTAGAAATCTTCTGTATGAAGAAAGGTTGAAGAAATTAGGCTTACATTCGTTAGAGAGACGCAGAGTTAGAGGTGACATGATAGAGGTATTCAAGTGGGTTAGTGGAATTAATAAAGGAGACATGAAAAATGTACTAAAGCTCAGTGATAGCGAAATAACTCGTACAAATGGTTTCAAATTAGATAAATTTTGTTTCAGAAAAGATATAGGCAAATATTGGTTTGGTAACAGAGTTGTAGATGGGTGGAATAGGCTACCAAGTGATATAGTGGGATCAAGAACGATAGGGAGCTTTAAGATAAAATTAGATAGGCATATGGACGAGATGGGTTGGGTGTGAGGGGGATCTACCAGGTGTGGGCCAATCGGCGCTCAGCAGATCTTGTGTTAATCTCTGACCGTTTTGGTGGGGTCAGTACTCAAGGTATTAGTGAGATGGGTCTATAATTGGGCTTTGTAATTAGGGTTGGGTGTGACGGGGATCTGCCTTGTATCGGCCGATCGGCTTTTTGCAGACTCCCATTTTCTTATGTTCTTATGTAATCCACATTTTCATGTATATGTTGAAACTTATCAAGTTCTTTCCATTGTAAAGACTTTTCCCGGATGGATTCCCACTTCTCAGGTGTAATGTTTTCCAAACGATCATCTGCGGTACATCGCTTACCACAGAGTAGTAAAATGCACTCGTATTCATTTAATGTCTTGTCTGGTAACTCTTCACTCTCTCTTCTATTATCCATTATTTCGGTCACTTCACAAGGCGGCGATTTTCATCAGATGGGCATGCGATCCATCTGAAACAGTAAAAAAGTAATATTAGATATACACCGCAGGCAGAGAACAACAGTGATGATAGCAGCGAAAGTGAGGACAGTGATTCTGATAGTGGCTCATACAGTGAATCATGTAGTGACAGTGAAGTGGCAGATTAGTATGTACAATTAGTTGTTGTTGTTGTTCCCCAGGCTGTCTGGCCGAACAGCCCCAAGGTCTCGAGCAAGGCCAAGGCCATAAACGAGCGCCCCCACAAAATCCTCCCTGCTTACCACTAACAAAGCCCGGGTGACCGAAGCCACTCCAAGGCAGGGAGCTGAGGAGGGTGCGGAAATGCCCGGGAAACCAAAGCCCCACCCAAGGCCTTGTGCCCCTCAGCAATTATGAAGGGAAAGTTGAGGGGTAAGGGAAAAATGTGACCCTTTGGCTCCCAATCTGCCAACTTCTAGGTTGGCAGTAGGGAGGTCAATCCACGGAAAAGACGCCGCCACTTGAGATCTAGAAGATATATAAGTAAAAGGAACAGTCAGAGTAAGCTATGGGTATGGCAGAGATCGCTCAGTTCTCACTCGGATAGACCAGCCCATCACCACATGACTAGAACCCAATCCTCTCAGCATCAGCTAGGAAAGGCCCTAGAAAGCCACCTTTGGCGGGGGGATAGCTCCCCTATTTCAACTCCTTTCGGGGTTGGGCACCCGCCCAACAATTAGTATAATACTATACAATAACAATACAATATACAATACAATACAATAACCATTCCAGTGGATTTGTAATGCCAGAATTAGTGAAAAAGGACACCTCATTCGTCCTTGTAGCTCATCTGATGCCAGAGATATTACATTTCATGTTTTTCAAGATGGCGTTGGCGGCCATTTTGAATATTGGGCTCTAGCAGAGTTAGCCGTCAATTTTCAGAGGGGCATAGGATCTAATTTTCCTTTAAAATGGTTCAGGTTGTCAAATCCATCGAGAGAAAAAGGTAGGAACAAAATGGTCACGGATTCCAAGCAAATGACCCTACTAAGGTGGATGATGTTGCATCATCCACCTCTCTCCATTCGTTTGGATATTTTTATTTTTTGTTCCAAGCTCAGAACCACTCTTTTGCACTTCTTGTCACTATTGGCTTTCACTTTGTCCGACTTTGCCTTAATCTTCGGCATGATAGCGATGAATCGAGTATAATATGTCCAATATGAGAATGTTTGTATATACTGATCGATCGGGCAAGACTGAGAGGCCTATTCCCGCGCTTTTCTTGTTGTTGTTGCTTGTTCTACTGACGTCGCCGTTACCCGCAAACAGCCACGGACTATTTTATATATATATATACTGTATATATATTTCTTATTGGTGCTTTTTAAATAGTTTTTTCCTAATATTATATGTATTTATTATTTGTTATGATAAAATGATGCTGGTAAGACGAAAAATAACATGTTTTTTTATTTTTTTTATTTAAATTTAAATTTTAATAATTTCCTAAAACCTCCGGTTGTTTGAAGTTACCGGATGCTTGCATGTCGGAAAATCGAGGTGTTACTGTATATGGATTTTGCCAATTCATATTTCTAGTGGTAGGCCTATTTATCATGTCTTACATCTAACAGTACTGCCAATACGTATAGCGACTTCCGCTAGATCTAGAGACCTTTCGATCTAGCAGCAATTATATACACTTTAAACTTTTGTTTTGAGATTTCAGAACAATTTCGAAGTGATATTATATGGATTTTGCCAATTCATATTTCTAGTGGTATTTATCATGTCTTACATCTAACAATATACAGTATGCTAGCGGATTTAACTTCAATTGGTAACCCTCCCGCTCGAGTCGGCTCGAAGAAAATTGATAATGGTGGCACTTTAGTAAACCGGTGGTAAACAAAACCGCATGCGTATCGGTTTGGCCAAGATTACTCGGTTTTTATAAGTTTATTATGAAATATAATTTAGTATTATGGTAAGTTGGCTACCTACTATTATGTTTATAAGATATAATAAGTAATGATAATTAATTATTGTATAGGCCTATCGGCGATTTCAGTCACTCAGATTCTTGGCGCCAAATTCGGATTCTGGTACCATATCTAACCTATCGCCAATACTGTGTTTCGCCAAGCTGAATCTCGCCAAATGTGAGGGACCCCTGTAGCTTTTTCCACGCATTGGCGAAGGAGGTGATCTTCATACTCTTCCAAGCATCTGCCATATTGTATATGTCAGACCTGATGTAGTTTTTTTATATTTTGAAAAGTCCTCAGGCCACGGGTGTCTTCCTCCTTGTCATCCTCATGAACCACCAAACCTTCATCCAGATATTCTTTTGGTATATCAGTCTCTTGGAGGCGCTTATGACACCCTGGATCATTAATGTCGTGTTTGGTGGCAAAAACATTGCACGGATGCGGCCATCCTTACTGGCCAGATCAGCGTGATGTGCGGGAGCATTGTCCATGAGAACAAGTGCCTTAACCCCTCCAACCCGGATGGGCTCTTGAACGCCCATAACAACCTCGGCCCGCGCAACCCGGAAGGGCTCTTGAACGCCCATTGCTTGCATGCGTGCTTTCGAATGCCGCGCGTACATTTTCGGTATCGTGGGACGGTAGGTGGCGCCACCAGGCGTAAACTCCGCCACAGCAACAGTATCTACCCCGACGCCATCATGGACAGTACGCCAAATAGTGATTCCGCTGTGTCCGATACCGTGCTTCCTACGACGCCCTTGCTTGTTCGTCGCGCCTTACCCCGACGCCATCGCCTAAATGTGTTATCTCCCGCAGGTATTGAGACGACATTGAGACTTTATGAGCGAGCTGATGCCAAGCATAATGTTGATGATGAAGTCAGTGACGACTCCAGTAATTATAAGTCGAGTGATTATGGCCATGAGAGTGATAAAGAAGAGCAATTCCTGGGATTTGCGAGAGAACATGACAGTGATGAGAGTGATGAAGGTGATGTACCAGTTGTTGAGGAAGCTGGTTTACCTAAAGACAGTGAACTTGAGAGAGTGAGCGAGTGGGAGAGTTCAAGGTCACTCACCAAATTTCGCTTAAGTGACACGACGCCAAGCCCTTCCCCAGGTAAATCGCCTTTCAAGCTACATTTGTATAAGCAGAAAATACTTGAGAAGGCGGCCGCGGCAGCTAGGGAACAAGCAAAACTACTTGGTGAGGATGAGGCTGTGAGTGAGGGTCAGCGTGGTGACCCTTCTCGTCCGCCATTGTCTCCCTTATCTACCCACGCCACCCAAGATGACCCGGATGCCCCGCATTCTTCCCCACCACCCCCACCATTGCCAAGGGTTGAGGACCCCACACTTTCGGCCTATTTCCCTCCTAGGTCCCCCGACAGGAGACATACTGCTGCCGAAAAGGGGAAAGGTAGGAAATATACCAAGAAAATTAAGAAAAGTAAGAGAGTTTTGTTCGAGGCTCCCGCGGCGTCCACCCCGGCCGGCCCCAGCCATACGTCCCCGCAACTTTCCCCACGGTCCTCCCCACCTCTCCCGCCTTCAACATGTCTTCCTGAAGAAGTCTTTGAGCTCGCATCACCAATACCTGGCCCTAGTGACAGTGAAACATTGCTTTCTGTCACTCGTCGCAGGCCAAGGAGCCCGGGACCTCGGGGGGACACAGCCTCACCTGCCACTCCTTCCCCACCTCGCCCACCCGCACGCCGCCCACGCATCACTGGTTCCCCGCCAGATTATGTGGGGGCCACTGATGATGAAGGGCACCTCTCTCAAGACTCTGGCCATGATTACATAGGTCCACCGTCAGGGCAAGATGACCACTCTGACGATGACTATATGGACATCGACGACCCTCGACCCATCCGCTTGGCCCGGCGTCGTGCTGCCCGTCGTGCTGCCCACCGCCCTGGCCGCCGCCCTCGCCGCCCTAGGGCGCGCGCCTCCCGAGTTGGCCGTGGGCGTGCTGGGCCACCAGCTGGAGCTCCTCGTCAGCGTAGACAAGACCCATTCTACGTTTTTCAGTGGCAAGACGTAGTTGATGAGGATGCATACAACCCTGATGTGCCAGCTTTTGATGAGGTACTGGAGGGTTCAGGCGTTACCCCCAATTTTCCTGCAGGCCCCAATGCTCCACCACACGAACTGTTTGAGGCCTTCTTTGATGAGGAGGTGGTAGGCTATGTTGTCAAAGAGACAAATAAGCAGCACCAATTCCAGGTCCACTTTTTGGGAAAGGTGACCAAGGGCCACATGAGGCAGTGGACCCCAGTGACTCATAAAGAGTTCATGGTGTTCCTGGCACTCACCATGCTAATGCCTCATGTCAAGAAGCATAGGTTGCCTGACTATTGGATCACCAATGATCTGATATCCACCCCTGCCTTCGGGAAATATATGTCTCGCGACCGGTACCTTGATATCCTCGCAGCGCTCCATCTTGTCACCAACCTTGACGTCCACCTCCCAGACAAGCTGTGGAAGATTAGGACGTTGTATGAGATGATGCGAGAACGCTTCACCTCCTACTTCAAGCCCTTCCGCAAGGTCGTCATTGACGAGTCTCTTGTGCTGTTCCGGGGAAAACTCAGCTTCCGGCAGTACATCCCCTCAAAAAGACATCGCTTTGGCATAAAATTCTTTGTGCTGTGCGACTGCCAAACTGGCTATGTCCTGGACTTCCTGGTCTACAGCGGGAAGGAAGGGGACTTGCTTGTGGACCCCCTCATTGGCTTTGGCGGAGCAGTGGTGCAAGCCATGATGGACCGCTACTTTCATAAGAATCACGTCCTCTACACGGACAATTATTACACGTCCCCCACTCTCTCACAGTACCTGCATGAGCGCAAGACGGGGACTGTAGGCACAGTACGAGGGAAAAGGAAGGGCATGCCACCTTTCCCTCCAAAGACCAAAAAAGGTGATGTGTTCAAGAAGAAGTCGGGGCCCATTCTGGCTATCCACTGGCACGACCAGCGGAAGGTCAACCTCCTGACCACCATCCACAAGGGGGAAATGGTGGAGACTGGCAAGGTGGATCGCCGCACCCAGGCCAGGGTGACCAAGCCCGATGCTGTCCTGGACTACAACATCAACATGAGGCTGGTGGACAAGTCCGACATGCAGATAGGCTTCATTGACTGCCTGTGTACCTCGTGCAGATGGTACAAAAAGTTCTTTCTGCATATGGTGGACATGTCAGTTCTGAATGCCTACAACATATACAAGCTTCGGAATGTGAACACACCCATGAAGTTCAATAGCCTGCGGAGGTTCCAAAAGCAGGTGTTGACGGAGCTCCTGGAGAAGTATGCTATGCCACAGAGGGCAGTGGCACATCCTGGGCCCGCCGTTATTGACCGCTTGCAGTCTGCTCAATACTTGACTAGGCACAGGCTTGGTTCCCTGCCTCAGAATGAATCCGGAAGAACACAGCAGAAGCGGTGCCATGTCTGCTACAACAGCAGGGTGAAGCCGAGGTCAGGTAAAAAGTCAACCCTGGAGTGTGTGGAGTGCAAGGTGGCACTCTGTGCTGTAGATTGCTTCTTTGATTACCACTCCAAGCTGGAGTTCTAATAATCATACTGAAATTGCCAAATAAAATTACAATATGTACACTATAATTATATATAGGCAAAAAGTGGAAGAAAACCAATGTATTGTAATACAAAAGTCATGTATTATGAGAACATTGATACAAATACAATTACACCATAATAATATGTGAAAGTGACACATATGTATATACCAAGTGACATTCATATGATTAGAACCTATAGAAATATATCTATCAGTGAAAAAAGACACAATAAATTGTATATAAAACGTTTACAAATCATATAACTAAGTGAAAGTGACACAAGACCTAATATTTGATGGCCAAAGTATAATAAACACCTGTGATAACGAATAATCAGTGCCTAATACAACAATAACCTACCTCAATTACTAATAAAATGTACGGTATCGAGTGAAAATGAGCATTATCAGTGACAGTGACACTCTCTAAAGCATATTTGTCAAAGTGAAAGTGACACAAGACCTAATATTTGATGGCCAAAGTATAATAAACACCTGTGATAACGAATAATCAGTGCCTAATACAACAATAACCTACCTCAATTACTAATAAAATGTACGGTATCGAGTGAAAATGAGCATTATCAGTGACAGTGACACTCTCTAAAGCATATTTGTCAAAGTGAAAGTGACACAAGACCTAATATTTGATGGCCAAAGTATAATAAACACCTGTGATAACGAATAATCAGTGCCTAATACAACAATAACCTACCTCAATTACTAATAAAATGTACGGTATCGAGTGAAAATGAGCATTATCAGTGACAGTGACACTCTCTAAAGCATATTTTGTCAAAGTGAAAGTGACACAAGACCTAATATTTGATGGCCAAAGTATAATAAACACCTGTGATAACGAATAATCAGTGCCTAATACAACAATAACCTACCTCAATTACTAATAAAATGTACGGTATCGAGTGAAAATGAGCATTATCAGTGACAGTGACACTCTAAAGCATATTTGTCAAAGTGAAAGTGACACAAGACCTAATATTTGATGGCCAAAGTATAATAAACACCTGTGATAACGAATAATCAGTGCCTAATACAACAATAAGCTACCTCAATTACTAATAAAATTTACGGTATCGAGTGAAAATTAGCAATATCAGTGACAGTGATACCCTAATAAACATATTTTATATAATTGGCCTCAAAATAACTAGAAAATATCAAATAAACATCACATTCTCAATATCAAACACTAAAATCGTCTAAGGGAGATAAATACTTTGGCGCGGCGAGCGGCTAGGTGCGTCGTAGCCATGGCCGAGGCGACGCGTCCGAACGCGGGAAGAATTTGCCGCCGAAAAGCACTCGTCTTCCCGCGCTCACCATTATGCAACCAGAGGGGCTAGAGACCTCTACTCAACGCCATTCGACAGAGGAAGGTTTGTGGAACATTATTCTTTTTTATTCACAACATTACATGACATATTCATTGACTTACAGAGTAGTTAACATAGGCCAAAGATCGTCAAAACACCCGGTACCGGAGCACAGTCGTAAGCTATAGTCCCCGGGGCTGGAGGGTTAACGTCGCTGGGTTAGATCTTAAGCATCTTCTCTTGGAAATATGGAAATAGTCATGGACGAGGTAGGAGGTAAACCAGGTTTTCTGAGAGCTGTAGTAGTAGACTGGAAGGTCCTCGTGGTCGATGTCATTTAGGGCACGTGGCTTGGCAGATTTTCCGATGATGGTAAGTTTCAATCGGTGAGATCCTGTAGCATTACCCCCGCACATGACAGCGAGCCTTTCTTTGTTTATTTTATTGCCTGGCACCTTGTCTTCATCCTTACGAGCTTGCGTGTTACTTGGTAGAGATCGCCACATAATACCACTTTCATCAATGTTATAAATGTAAAAAAAGTCAGGCCTTCCTCATCAATTAGGGTATTAAGTTTCAAGCGGAACACTACTTCTGTCTGCGCTTCCCGCCTCACCTCCGCAGTTTCACATTATGAATTCCATGGCGGTTTCGGAACCGCCACAGCCAACCATCACTGGCCTTGAAATTCGCAAACCCCATGTGTGCAGCTAATTTGGCGGCACCCGCTGCAAGTTCACAGCCACGCACAGGCACTCTACATGAACGCTGCTGAACGCACCATTTATAAAGAGCCGTGTCTAAGTCCACATTTCTACTAACTTTCATATGTTTTCTAGCTTTCGTATCACCGTCTTTTGTTATGCTTTCAACAGAAAACGTCACAGCATATTTTTGTAGCTTTTGCTTGGCACGACGAATATCAGACACAGTGTGTTTCTTCACACTGTATTCGTCACAAACACTTGCAAATCTTCTACCCACTTCTAGTTTTTAAATTAATTCTAGTTTCTGGTGCACAGTAAGGTCTCCTGGTTTTCTAGTACGTTTTGGCTGCTTGGGAGGCAATACGGGAGGCATTGTGGCGATATTAATCACAGAGTGTTAACGGAGGATGTGTAGACAATGGCGTCGATACTATGGGTTTGACAACCCGAAGGGAAGGAAGGAAAACCTTCTATTTAGTAGTGGTTCCGTAGTCAATGACGAAGAGCCTATACTATATATAGGTTGAGATTCCGGGACCTGTTCGGGAATACCCGGAGTTCTTATCACAACCGTTGCGTATATAGCATAAAAACAATCCTTGGTTAATACCCATTAAATCTTACCAAGGGCTCATCATTGAAAAATGAATACCACTAGAAATAAAATTTAAAAGAAGAATCTATAATTTCAAATCTCCCGGTGCCTCAGCCCTCCATCTGTACTGTCGTATTGCTTCCCTTGCACGTGATGCCAGATTCTCTAGCGTGTTTATCTGCCTCAAATGTTATATCAAGTTGGGCATGTGCATGGGAAGGGGAAGGTGGGTAGGAACCTTGGCGTCATTGACTACGGAGGTTTTCCTTCCTTCCCTTCGGGTTGTCAAACCCATAATTTAGTATTGGTTCTCTCCGTCAATGACGAAGAGCCTAGAATATCACGACCGGAGGTGGGACATCAGATGCTCAACGTATACAGAGATAACCAATTAACAGATAGGCTGACACCGGGTAAAATTAAAATTACTGTATTAGGAAAAGAAGAGGCGGGTATACTGGGAAGCCTCATAAGGAAGGAAAGATGGAAGAATAGTCATAACTTAAAATGTGTTGAGGAGAGCAAGATGTAAATTTTTTTTATGAAAGGATGCTTTAATGTCAAAACATTCCATACTATAATGCTCCTGAAGCTGTGCAAAAATTAGAAAGAGCATTTTTTGCTTGCATTGGTATAAAAATGAACTATTTGTTCATACTCTTTCAGTACATACAACTCGTACTTACTCCCTATAGAAGAAAACCCTTTGTCTTCGTATAGTTAGTCATGTTCTACATCCCCCCCCCCCCCTTTATTCCTTTTGGAGATTCCGAAGGAGGAAAGCAGAACCAGACTCATTCAGTACATACAACTCGTACTTATTTACTATAGAAGAAAAACCCTTTGTCTTCTTACTTAGTCATGGTAGTAAAACTCTTCCAGTGCGACACATATTGCCTGATGGTGGTCACCGAATATTGGGCCTTTAATTTAGGGTGTAAGATAGGATTTTTTTTTTTTTTTTTTTTTTTTCTCTTAGCCATTTGGCCCAGAAAACGTCCATAATGCAAAAGTTGACAAGTCTGAAGGCTTCCAATTTGGTCCAAGTGGAATTGAGAGATTGGAAATTCCACTGGAGACGGGCACTATAGGCTCAGGCGGCTGTATCACGCTTGTGTGGACCAAATTGGTGCAAAGAGACACACTAGACCCTTGTATGACTTTGTACATGAGGGTCGTGCCTGGGGGAGGGAACAGGTAGATGAACGACCATGTGTTCCAATTGACCGAAAAAGCGGCCAGTCCACTCGCCGGGGTTACTGACCACCGGGTTATAGATTGAGGGGTCTTTGCTTATGTGTGGGATGCAAAAAGGTCTACTTGTGGATGGGAAGGAAGAATCGGCTTGGCGAAGGATTCCTGTTTGAGTGCCCATACCACTGGCGTACTCTTGCCCCGGGATAAGGCGCCCGCCCAAAGGTTGGCCCTTCCCGGGAGGTACTAGGCTTAAATGTAAGGAAGAATCCGCTTGCTGAAAGCTTCTTGTTTTGAGTGCCCATTCCACTGACGTGCACTTGCACCGGGATAAGGTGTCCGCCCAAAGGTTGGAAATACATTTTAACCCGAATGGAACGCGGGTAAACGTTACTGCTAAATTTTGGCAGGGAAGGGCAAGAAATCTTTGATCTCTTTCGAAGATCGGAATGTGCCAAAAGGCATCTTTGAGGTCCAACGTTATCAGTCACACGTCCTGATGAAGGATTAGCCGTATCCGAGACACTGTGAGCATGCAAAATCTGTAATTTTGAGTGAGGAGAGGTCTTTGACTGGTCTCATCTTTGAGCTGTCCCGTTTGGGAACAAGAAACATGCGGGATAGGAAAACTTTGGTGCCTTTTAGAACTGGCACTAATACCATCTGCTTTAATAATTCTTTGATTACTTCTATGATGTTTGGTGAAAGTATAATTGTATTGTTCCTCAGATCATATATGACCAGAAGCAAACTTATGGTCCTCATTTGGAACTTTATGTTGTTGTTGTTCCCTAAGCTGCCTGGCCGAACAGCCCCGAGTCCCTGAGAAAGGCCATGGCCACGATCGGGCTTTCCCACAGAGCTCTCATTGAGTGTAGATTGTGTTGTTGGCATAAGTGGTTGTGTGAAATGCAGTCTTCTATGATGTGTTTAATGGTATGGGGTGCTGTGTTACATCCCGGGCAGGCGTCGACAACGGAGTCATCCAGTCTCTTCTGATAGCTCAGGAGAGCTGGATGGTGTCCGCATCTCAGCCTGGCCTGGTGGACTCTGTCCTCGCGAGGGAGGGAGGATTCGGAAGGATGGATTTCGGGAGGTCGTGCATGCAGCTGCGTGTTGTCTGTGAGTGAGTGGATGGATCGGTGAGAGATATGAGTATGGATGTGCTTCTGGAAGTTGGTTCGGGGTGGGCAGGGAGGGAGAGAGGACAATAATTGTGTGTGATACCGTGTGCTGGGTGTTGTTTTGATATTTCTTGGTGTCTGTGGGTGTGTTGCCATGTAGTTTAGTGGGTGGTCTTGGTTCGTGGAGGCTGCTGCCAGGAATTGAGTGCCTCTCATGTCCAGATGGTCTTTGACTTTGAGGATTTTGGTTTCTTGATGTAGGTGATCTGTGGGTGCAGTAGCTGTGCAGCCTGTAATGATCTTCAGGGCTTTGTTTTGAATAGTCTGTAAGGTCTTATGATGTGTTTCAGCTAGGTTAGAAGCCCAGGCTGGGCTTGCGTATTCCATCACTGATCTTATGTATTGTTTATATACTGTGGTGGTAGTTTCTTTGTTGTGTCCAAATTTTGTGTGAGCAAGTGACCTGAGGGCGTTAAGTCTGGGTGTCAGTTTCTTTTTAATGTTTGTGGTGTGCTGTTTGAATGTCATATGAGTATCATATGTTACTCCTAGGATTTTGGGTGTGTGTGTATGTGTTAGGGGTGTGTTGTTTATGGTGAGTTGAGGGATGTATTCGTGTTCTCCTGTCCAACTTGTGAGCAGGGTTGCGGTGGATTTGGCTGGGGCTAGATTAAGTCTGTTTGTAGTGCACCAACCATGTAGTGTGTTGAGATAGGGTTGAAGGAGATCTGTTGCTCTTTTTGGGTCATGGTGTGTGCATGTGAGTGTTATGTCATCTGCATAGGAGGCTAAGTTTATTTGGGGCGTATTGGGTGTAGTTATATCGTGCATGTACAGATTGAAGAGTGCGGGCGATAGGACGGATCCTTGTGGGACTCCGTTTGGAAAGTTTCTGATTTTAGATGACTGACCGGCAAAAGATAAGTGTGCACATCTGCCTGCTAGGAAGTTGGCCAGCCACCTTTTTGTGTTGTTGTGCATGTTTGTGTTGTAGATTTTGTTTGTTAGGTTGTGGCGGGGGATGGCATCGAAGGCTTTACTAATGTCGAGTGTGGCTAATAGTGATCTGTGTGGTGGTCTAGCTGAGTTGATGCCGTCGAAAGCTCTTTGTGTAAGGTCTGTGAGAAGAGTGTTTGTGGAGTGCAGTGGCCTAAAGCCATGTTGTGTTGGAGCTAGGGGTAGGTCAGGTGTAATTAGTTGTAATACTAGGCGTTCCATGACTTTGGAGGGGGAGCAAAGAAGTGTGATGGGGCGGTGCGAGGAAGGTAGCGTGGGGTCTTTGTTGGGTTTGGGGAATGTGATGATGATGGAACTTTATTGGGGGCAATTGCAGTGATGGATAGAGCAAATTTTGCCGCCTCTGCTGCCCATTCCACCCACGGACCTTGTCCCACTCCTTCTAAGGTAACATGCGAGACGGAGGGTCTGTAGCAACAGTTTCTATCTTTGTAGAACACACTGAGGAGAGGTACTTTATAGCATTATGAGCAGCAAGCTTAGAGAAATCGGACCAAGGCTTAAAGGATTTTGTGGCAGAAAATACTGGAGCAGGTTTGTCCACAAAACTGAATATCAGACATGGAAGGGAAAGGAGACACGACTACATCCATTCCCCGCCTTTCAGCATCTTTTGCCCGCAGATGTTTTAACTCATTTACCTCGAGGACCCAGGATTGAGGGACCGGGTAAAGTTCAGGGATATCTGTCTCCGCGTCTTCCGGAATAGGAGGACCAATTATTGGTTGCCAAACTCGGGCAGGATCATAAAGCAAAGGCATTGGCTTTTTGGGCAACCCCGGGTCCACCTCAAGGGCAACCGGAGTGAAAGGGGTTAGGAATAGCCCAAACCTTTCAAGGGTGGGAATCTTTGCCGATTCACCGGCTAGGGAACACTAGGACCAATTGACCCTGAGTGGTGGTCTTTATTTATATAGGGACTGGTGGTAAAGGAACAGTAGGTAGCGTAGAGGGCATTAGCTGAGATGACAGCTTAACCTGGGGAGTCAGAGACTCTTGTCTCTGACTAAACTTGGACTTAATTGCGTTTAGAACTTTAGTTTGGAACAAGGTCTCCAACTTCGTTGGGACGTGGGCAAAAGAATGTTTAGGAAACTCTCGTAGTCATTACAGATAATGTCTGGGACTTAGGATATGTAAACTTCTACATCACTCTAAATATTTAGCAAAACCTGAGGCGCCCCAGCCGCAGTTATGTGGCCACTCAGATTGTGATGTTTCATGAAGAGTGCACAGTTTGTACACTTCTTAGTAGCCCACTTAGCTAACGTACAATCAACACAAGACAGATGGCATACGTACTTCGTACGTCCAAGAAGGGGGAATTTGTTGCATCTTGTGATCCCGCACCACTGCACAATGGTCAAGGCTGAAGCGGACGATGGGGAACCCGACATATTCTCGAGTGTAGAAAAACCCGAGAAGCCGCGCTCCGAGCACACCGGAAAGGGCCACACACCCGGATGGCGAGCCAAAACGCGGGTGACGCCCGGAGCTGATCACAGTTGTGACACAGGCGAGGGGATGGAGATTACAAGAGAGAGCTAATGCTCACCAGGCCAAGAATCAATGTTACATAATACCAGAGCAAAGAACAAAATCGTGTACCAGCTCGTCATGCATAAGGCCTATGGAATGTCGATTAGCCTGTTGGCTATTTATTATTTATCATTGACGATTATGCCTATTACATAAGGCCTCCTCTTCAAACGCTCATTTACCGTAGTTTGAATCTACCGCGTAGAGCATAAAAAATTGAGGAGCCTTCATCATGAGCGCACGCCACCTCACTCATGGTTCTGTCATTATGAAATTGGGTTCTCACTACGAAAAAACTTCGTACCAAATAATAAATAAAAAGAAAATAAGAATAACTATTCATAAGCTTTCCATATACAGTCAGGACCCCCAATTCGCGAGAATAGGGGTGACAGGAGGCATCGCGTATTGTGGAACTAACTTTAAATGGGAATAATTAGATTGGGTGACATCTCTCAATTATGGCCTATTTTCGAAATTTTTGTCCTTATTTTCGACATTTTTGGCTCTACAGTACAGTCTATATCTTATATATAAGAAGAACAATGAATAAAAATATGAAACCTTACCTTAAAATTAGTAGTAGATAGGCTAGGACTAGGACCGTAGGACTTCACGATTTTCTCCAACTTCTCCCTCCCTGACCAAATCGTACGAACAGTTTACTCTGACAAGCCTATTGCACAGTTTCCTTCTCCATTTTTCTTGCGATCCAACACTTCCACCTTCATTTTGTGTGTTATCTTCTTATATTGGCGTGGCATGGCGAAAAAAGTGGCAGGCACTACAAACGTTTGGTCACTCCGCACGGCTATGAGCGCTTGAGCGGGACTGTGGGAGGGAGGGAGGGAGGGTAAGCGGGAGGGAAGGCAGGCGTATGCCCGTCTTCTTCTCTTTTCGGAGCTACGCCTGGGCCTCGCGAAACGTAGACGTGCTCGCGTATCAAGCGGGAATAGCGGATTTGGCCCCTTCTTAGCTCTCGATTCGTGTATTGTGGTACCACCTCGTGTAATTAATGTTTAATTAATTAATGTTATTCGCGCATTGTGGAATCGTGTATTGGGGGTCCTGACTGTACTCGTGGATGTACTTGTGTGGATATTTTACCAGACGCTGACTTCAGGCGTCATACTTCCTTCTCTGCTCTGCGCTCAACCTGCCCTGACGTGTCTCCCCACGCTCCGCTGGTTCCGCATTTGCTGCGTCCCTAGTGAGTTTTTTCTCATTTGTTTACTCTGGGATGTATCGAGTAAGGTTAGGATATGCGTAGCAGGAGTGTCAGGGACGGGTTTCCCGCAGTTCAGTGTATTTGGGTCGTGTGTTTGGGACACCTATTTCGGGTGTACCTCGTGGTCCCGTGGTGGACACGTGTTACATTTTTCGCGGCTAGCTAGCCTAGTTATTTAGTTGGCTTTAACTACGCGTTATCAGGCTTCTTCTTATCTTTCTGATGAAGTTGCCTTATTGTTTGTTGTCTGACGTTCCTAGCGTATTTTTCTTCACTTAGTGAAGTTTTTTCTAGGTCCCGAGTCAGTGCTTCCCTCTCCCGGGAGTTTTTCTACGATGTGGTGATGGCGGTTGTTCCTGTTGTGATATGTTACAGTGCTTTTTGTTTATATTACGACGTGATTAAGTGTTATTTCCGTCTGCTTATGCCTAGCCATTCGCTCGTAGCTTTTTACATGTACAAGTGTTATTGATTTATGATTTAAATATGTAATACCGTGTCATGTGTGTCCTGGATTAGTTGTGTTTTGGCTTAATCCGGGGCCCAATTGTGTTTCTCAGATTGCATCTGGCTAGTGTGGGTTGCCTTTTCCGGCGGGTTTTCTCGATTGCTCTGAGAAAATCCGGCTGGTTGCTTTTATCCGGCAGGTTTTTTCGATTGCACCGAAAAAATCTGGCTGGTTGCCGAGTTTTATATCACGCGTGGTTAAAATAGGCTAGTTTCCCCCGGCGAGTGGTGGCCTGAGGGCTCTCCAGGACTGCGTCTCTGAGGAGGAGCCTGTGTTCAGGCTTACTAGGTATTTCCCGGCGGGATGGCTATACCCGTTTCACTAGGTGTTCATACGGACACCGGTGGAGTATAGTTTTTCCTGGTTTTTGCAAAGCCATTGAAAAACTAGGCTGTTTTTGTTTGTTTGGTCTTTCCACCCCGGCGATCTTTTGCAAAGAAGTGGGGATAGGAACAATTGGGGTTAATATTTAAATTACTTTCACACCCGGCGGTTGAACCTTGGGGAGGTGGGATTAACGGATTTGCAATTCGGTATAGTTAGCCAGACAATTGAGGGATACAATTGGGTATCGAGGCCTTCAAAATACGGCGATCTATGAAGGCTTCGAAGGAAGTCAGATCAAAAACGTTTAAGATAAGCTTACCTCCTTTTTAACTGCGATATAATAAGGAGGCCGGCGTCTTAATATGGGTTTCCGGTGGCCAATAATACCACTGGGAAGACTGCGTCATTTATAACGACATGCTCGTCTCTATATTTTGTCGGAGGATGTGCTTAAATCTTTTGGACAAGTGAAGATATTCTAAAATCTTTACATAAGAACCTACAGGGTAACAAGAGGTAATAGTGGTGTATTACGTCTTGTTGCCCGGCGGTTCATTAACACTTGTGTTAGAACATTTTGGGGTAACCTTATGAGCATTAATTCCTGGAAATTTTCTTTTTTCCAGGGCGGAGTTCCGGCGGGTCAACAAAGTACCAGAAGGAGCCCGGGGGTGGCTTAGCTCTTCCCAGTCTCTGTCATGGTGCCACTAGACCCTGTTTTTGCTCTGTGCCTCACACCTTCTTGTTCAGGGATCCCTATTTTTGCCCATACTCTATGCATCAGATGCGTCAAATGCTTGGACCGGTCAAGGGGTCTGTGGGTGACGAAGAATTGTACTTTTTGTAGTCAATTGGGTACTAAAGTCGTACAACATGATAATTTGGCCGCGGCGGTTGCATTGTGCGAGGTCAAACAGCTTTTATCTACTTATGCTACGTCAGTGGCTCATAAAGCCTTGCAGTGTGATAACGTAGTTCTGTGGGACAGATTGATTGCTCAGTATCCCCCACTTAAACGTCCCCCTTCTAGAAGTAAAGTCAATGTGCGTAAGTCGACTGAGACTGGGCAGGCTACAGTACTTACTCTCTCCTCCGGCACATCTAAGAGACCTCGAGAGCCGACACCCCCGGCGACAACTTCCAAGTCGAAATCGAGGTCCAGGTCAAGGTCTCCCCTCCGACAGCAGCCACATACTCACTCTTCTTCCCCTGCGAGAAAGAAGTGCAAGGAGGAGAAGACCAAGGATAGTCCTGGTAGTAAATCAAAGTCGAGGCGAAGTCACAAGTCTTCTAAAAAAGACACTCATGTACGAAAGACCTCCAGGCGTTCGCCGGAGCCTCGTGCCTCGCTTTCTGCCTCTACTCCCGACATGTCTCATGTCCAATCTGACAGGTCGGGAGTGGAGTCAGAGACTGTGGTGGGGGATTTACCGGCAGACAAAGTGTCACCTAATATTATTACTAATTCACATGTACCAGCTTTGGAGAGTTCTACCAGCAGTTATAACCCTCTAGAGGGCTCGAGTGAGGGCTCAGTAGTTGGTGTGGTACCGAGCTCACAAGTGAGTTTCGGCCAAGACCGGGGAGTTTGGAGGTACTCCCAGCCATGGCGTGACAGTTCACATCATTCTTATGTACCAACGGTAGTGGCAGACGTCCACCGGGACGCTGAGATCCCATCGTCCATCCCGGACTTAACATGGCAGCATGAGGGGGTCCCGGCTTCGGCGGAATCTTCTCCTGAAAGGCCGGGGGAAAGGGATGAGGGTTCTATAATTTCTGAGATGGAGATTCAAGAGTCAGGTTCAGTGCTGGACGACTCTCAGAGTAGGAATGATTCGCCACAGAGTTCATCCTCTGCTAAATTTGTCACAGCTGATGAAATTAATGGGTTACTAGCAAATGCACTAACAAAGTTTTTTGGTCAGCAGCAGGAGACTCCCACAGTTGGTTTGGGAGCTTCCACGACAGCATCGAATGTCCGACCTCTGGCTACTTCTATTGCTTTGACACAAATTCCGCACCCTCCCCCTGTATCACCTACTATGGTTACTAGGCCAACTTCGGCGGCACTGACTACTTCCAATGTGAGAGTAGTAGCAGATGTAAATCCTCCCCCGTTAGACAAAGCGCCGGTCCGAAAGGGAGCTATGCCCCTCCTATACGGGCCAGATGAGTCATGGGTAACAATGTTCCCAGCAAAGCCAGAGGTAGCACAGTCCACTATGTCGGGGGAGCTTCCGGTACCACGTGAATGGGTAATTCAAGGGAATAAATCTAGAAAGTTACGTGCTTTAGATATTCTAGGAAATGTACTTGATGTTAATATTAAGGCCATTCCTAACTATTATCACCATGATTATTTTGTGTATACTTCTACACCGGCCCTGCCCCCTGCGTCAACTTCAAAACTGTTTTCGGACTGGACCAAGCATGACGGTTTCAATGATATAAAAGCACTGTCAGCTCTTAACACCAGAATTAGGTTTAAAGACGTTCACAGACACAGCCGCAAATCCAGTTTTGAAGGTGGAGCAGTTGGGTCCGGGCCCTTGGGTGGAATGGGAAGTGGAGGCTCAAAACTTTGCAACGACTTTTACCTCAAAATCTTCACACCAAATTCCACAAGAAAGCCATTCTTGGTTCTCGATGCCGGTATTCTCTGCCGGCGGAGTTCCCTCTGCTTTATTTGCATTTTTAGCTGCCCCTAAAATTAATCTATGCGAACTTAAAGATCCCTTTTCCACACCGTCCACCGCTCACCTAGACCGGGAGTTTAGACTACGTGGGAAAGCATATAGACTGTTTTCCCAGTATATTGTCACACAACAGGTAGCGAAGTCAATGCTCAGATCTGATCAGGCAATCGCGGACGCGGAAGTCCGAAAGGCTATCGAACTATCTAGACGCTTGCTACTCCAGACTTCTATACAGTCACTGGGGGATATCCGTACAGCCTTGCTAGAGGCGGTGCGGGCACGACAAGATCTAAGGATGTCTCTCGTGAGGAAGCTCCCGGATAGGATTGCAAATCAAGTAGTTATGTCTCCTGTTCTAACTGCCTCTTTAATGTCCCTGGAGGTGTGGAAAATAGTGTTCAACATGGCTCAGGCCTTTAACCCTCTCACCACGGAAGGGCTCTTGAACGCCCATAAAAAAGCATATAACAGGTACCCGGATGGTATCTTGAACGCCCAGTGGTTGAAAGCCTGTGAGCTTCGTGTGCGAGGCGTCGGTCCGACGCATGTAAACAACAGCCGGCTGGACCGTCGCCCCGCATCTCCGGCCACAAGAAGGAGAGCGTCGCTTGTTCGTGTGTGCCTGTATGTTGTTGTTAAGTATTGAAAAGTGGTGTAAAGTGGCTGTTTTGGCCATAAAGTTATCTCCAATGAAATCATCATCACAGCTCAACCAGTTGACTTAGAGAGCTCTACTTAATGCCATTCTACAGGTAAATAACACAGCTACGCTTGGGGATGTGCGGGAATGCGGGAAGCAGTCTGATTAACGAATATACGGTAGCCTAGCCTAGACCTTTTTCGGCCAAAACACCCGGGTTTCGAGGAATATATATATAATACATAGCCGGGGCTGGAGGGTTAAGCACAGTCCTGCCCCATCTAAGAAACCTGCTTTCAATTTTACCAAGCCCAAACCAGTCGCAAAAGCTCAACCTGGTGGGGCAAAGCCCTTTCATCTGCCTAAGTCCTCTTCCACCCAAAGTCAGGCTCAGTACAGATACAAGCAAGGAAAGTTTTCAGGTAATCATAAAGGACAGAAGTATCAACGACCAGGCCAGGGCCCGTCTTCGACCAAACCCGGCCAGTCATCAAAGCATACACCACCACCACCACCAAAAAACTAGGGTCTCTCTCACTCCCAGGGCCAGTCTTCCGGCGGGTGGATCAGAGGGTAGTCCAGCCGGCGAACCCTTGTCTGCTAACTGGGTCGTTCCGGGCGTGTCATCGCGCATGGCCATTAAACACATGGGCGAGGATGGTGGCACGCAAAGGCATCACCTGGCAGTGGCTCCGGCGACCTCGCTTACATCAGCCGACAAAGGCAAATTTTGTTTCATTAGAGGTGGAGTCACTGATCCAAGAGATGATCGCCAAGAATGTCATCATCCCGGTCCCTCAAAATTACCCAGTATTTACGTCCAAACTCTTTCTAGTGCCCAAAAGGGACAGTGTTCAGATGAGGCCGGTCGTAGACCTGTCTTATCTGAACCTCCATATTCACAACGTCTCCTTCAGGATGCTGACAGTGAATCATATCAGGCTAACACTTCCGCCGGAAGGGTGGATGTGTTATTTAGACCTGACAGACGCGTACTGGCAAGTCCCGGTAAACAAAAGGTTTCAACGATTTTTGGCATTACGAATAAAGCATCAGACTTATGTCTTTCAGAGGATGCCGTTCGGATTAAACCTAGCACCTCGCTTATTCACGAAATTGGTCCGGCAAGCCCTGATGCCCATGTTAGAACAAGGGATCAGGATTTTGTGGTATCTAGACGACTGGCTGGTGGTGGCAGAGACGGAACAGTTATGCATCAATCATGTCAACATAACATTAAATCATGTAAAATCTCTAGGGTTCAAGGTAAACCCGGTAAAGTCAAACTTTGTTCCCTCACGAGTGGTCCAGTGGATAGGGCTGGTCTGGGACACAGCTGCTCTCACTCTGAGTCAGAGTGTGGACAATCGGAACAGGTTTCGCAAGAAACTGTTCATGTTTCTTCACAGTCTGACTACGACACGGAGAGTCTGGGAATCTCTGGTCGGCTCTCTCAACTGGATTCAACTAACTGTCAAGTTGGGCCGGTTGAAAGTCAAACGTTTAATATTGGAGGGCAACAAATTTTTTCCACTATTGCCGGCGGAAACATTATGGCCCATCCCAAAATTAATACACAGCTTACTAGCGGTCTGGGCGAAGAGGGAAACATTGCACTCGGTCATGTCATGGACCTCTCCTCCGCCGACGGTATGGGTAGACACTGATGCGTCAGGAACGATAGGTTGGGGCTTTCAGTCAAACCACGGGCATCAGGGTCAAGGGCTTTGGTCCCATTCAGAAATCTCCCACATCAATGTCAAAGAGTTACTAGTCCCCTTGTATTTCCTTCTGGCTCACGGCTCTACTTTTCGGGACAAATCGGTGGCCTTCAGGATAGACAATCTGAATGCGGTTCACTGCATTCAGAAACAAGGGTCAACGAGATCTCGGAAGTTGCTAAACGTGTCAGAAAAGATTTTTGTTCTAGCCAGTGAGCTGAACATTCATCTTCACGCATATTATCTCCCAGGCGTAGAAAACGTCTGGGCAGACGCTCTGTCCCGGAGACAGAGCACAACGGTAGAATGGGCGCTCAAGCAACAAAATTTCGACCAAATTATTGCGGAGCCTTACCGTCCACAAGTGGATCTGTTTGCGTCCGAGGAGACTCACAAACTCCCGCTGTACCTCACCCGCCGGACAATAACGCCGGCGGGAGGACCCGACGCACTGGTGACGGACTGGAACATGTGGAGTTCCGTTTATCTGTTTCCGCCACCAGACGCTTCTCTAATGTGCCACGTAGTAAACAAACTACGGGATTATCGGGGCGTAGTCTCGTTAATCGCGCCACTGTGGCCGGCGCAGTTGTGGTACCAGCAATTGAAAACGTGGTGCCCGAACCCGGTGTCGCTCCCGGTCGGGTATTTCCACTTAGACGCGATTGGCAACCTAGAGACCTCGCTGACTTTTGCATTATGGACTTTCAGGAGGCCAAGTGGCTAACACCGTATGGTAGAAACGTGACCGATAAATTCATGAATCAATATACCCAATCTACGAAGAGACAGTATCAATCGCACTGGCAGTCCTTTACTTCTTGGATAATTAGAACAGAACAAACCGTTCCTTCGGTGGCTTTGGTTTTTCATTATTTAAACTATCTGTTCGAGCAGAAACGTCTATCTGTAGTAACGTTAAAAAATCACTTAACAGCAATTAGGATGCCATTCCTTCACCTTACAGGTCTAACTATACCACTAGCGGAGGAAAAAGGTTTTATGAGAGCATGTTTTAAACTCCGCCCACCTCCCCGTCAGCTCATGCCTACCTGGTCTCTGGACAAGGCGTTGTCTTTACTTCATTCCCGTCTGTACCAAAATACTGCAGATTTTGACTTACTTTTAAAAAGGTCAGTTTTCCTTATGGCTTTGGCTACCGGACACAGGGTGTCTGAGCTGGCGGCGATGAGCAACACACCTAATTGCATACGGTTTGGTAGGCTCAATGAGTGTATTCATTTTGCACCTTCCCCGGCGTTCATCGCCAAAAATGAACACAGTGAACATGTTTTTTCAGAGTTCACGGTGCCGGCGTTAAAAAGGGGAAAAGTGCACCATAATTTATGTCCAGTGCAAGCTCTAACCAAATATTTGAGAGTAGCACCTCTGAATCAACAGGGTGCTCTATGGGTAGCGAGTACGGGCCAACGCTTAATGAAACGTAAACTAGCTTCTCTCTTAGTCGAAGTCATTAAAGAGAGTAATCCCGGCGTCGTGGGAAGAGCCCACGATTTACGTAAATGGGCGGCCTCTTTGCGTTTCCTTAAGAATTTTTCTGTTGAGGACATAGCGTCTACGCACCTGTGGTCCTCTAATCATACGTTTTTGACTCGATACCTTTCAGTAGCTCTAGACAGACCTTCCATGCCATGTATAGCTTTAAGGCAGAGGGTCTAGGGGGCCTCTCAGTCACTTATTGTTTAAGTTAAGAAAAGAGGGGGGGGGGGGGGTGCAGTCAGTGTAACATAGGACACCCTAGACCCCGCCGGAGTATGTGTACGGAGCATACGAGCTGTGATACTGTATATAGGTGTTTCTCTGTAATATGCATTACAGGAAATTGTGCTAAAGTACAATAGTAGTAAAACAACACCTCTTATTGTAAGTAGTTTTGGCTGTGAAGCAATATAATTTTAAGACAATCTCAGTAGTGGCGACTGCGAATTTTATTTTTGATGTAAGTACTTTTGCATAAGTACAAGAGTTCAGTACTTCTGCGAAAGTACAAGAATTCATGTTATGTTTGGGTATATTTTTAGGAATATATCCACTAGTTTAATGGGGTTTATATGTGCACATGTAGACTTATAAGTTTTTATTTTTCACCACTTACTTAAGTGGGGTGCCTTCTTAACTAGCAGATCTGTGTACAGAGTCTCAGAGTTAACCCTTTTTATTCAAGCAGGCTTCTTCGAAGCACGCTCCTGCTTGTACCCCTTTTTGAATATATATGCTGTATAAAGTTTATGCACAAAATATATCTTTTTTACAAAGTATGAATACTATGTGGTTGTTTGATTATCTGCTTTTGCTAGAGTTATGATATGATTACGAATGTCCCCCTCCAGTCTTAGATATCAGGCATAATTGTCAATGATGGAGGGGCCACTAATAAATTATAGGTTTGACTCCTGCAAGGAGATAAAGAAAACCTAATATTTAGTAGTGGCCCCGTAATCATTGACGACTGGGGCCCTCCCGACCATCCCCTTCCCATTCGTTGATGTATTAAGGATTTTGGTTTACTTGATATGTCAGTGAAGGAAGTATGACGCCTGAAGTCAGCGTCTGGTCAAATATCCACACAAGTACATCCACGAGTATATGGAAAGCTTATGAATAGTTATTCTTATTTTCTTTTTATTTATTATTTGTTACGAAGTTTTTTCGTAGTGAGAACCCAATTTCATAATGACAGAACCATGAGTGAGGTTGCGTGCGCTCATGATGAAGGCTCCTCAATTTTTTATGCTCTGCGCGGTAGATTCAAACTACTGTAAATGAGCGTTTGAAGAGGAGGCCTTATGTAATAGGCATAATCGTCAATGATTACGGGGCCACTACTAAATATTAGGTTTTCTTTATCTCCTTGCAGGAGTCAAACATATAATATGAATGCAGTAAAAGAAGTTAGAACGGGGTAGTGTATCAGCTGCATCTTATATAAGAATGGAGTCAAGTGGGATAGTCTATGGCTATCATTAATATGATTAGGGTACCCCCCCCCCCTTTCTCTCATTCATGGTTCTACATTGAGAACCCAAGGTGAAGACTTTTACCAGCGACTCAAAAAGAAATTCCGTTGGGCAACACCTGGCGGTGAATAGCCTATTGGCTACATGAATGCAGTAAAAGAGGTTAGAGTAGAGTAGCGTATCTGCTATATCTTATATAAATTCATTGTCCTCCATTGAGAACCTAGGGGAAAGACGTTTATCATTGACCCGGAAAGACACGCCGTTGGGCAACACCCGGAGAACTTCATAGCAACCCGATCGGGAATACGGAACCGGAGAGAGTGGACCGTAGCAAAGAGTCAAGTTCTATTTCAGTTCAATTCAATTCGAAAGACTGTATTTGCAATTTGCAGTAACTTAAGTTATAATAATGAAATAATAATAATAATAATAATAATAATAATAATAATAATAATAATAATCAGTAGATTATCAATGTAACCGGAGATCCGTTGGGTACCCGGACACCATTGGTTAGTCCGTGTAAATAAATGCAGTTAAATGTATTTAGTTTATACTGTAATAGGGATAGCACCCATAGGAAACGTTGTTCCTCATATCGTTAGGGAGTGCTGTACTGTATTTTATATATTATTTTGTAATAGTATAGATATCTTATCAATATTTGTATTTTGTACTATTGTTAATGTCTTGTCATGTTGCAAATTTGATTTTAAATAATATTTTGACATTTAACATGTAGTTTCTTTATTCATGCAGAGTTTAGTAAAATTTGCCAGAACGTCCCGGACTTCCCAAACTTGACTACTTCCTTTAACGTGACGATAGTGCGTTGTTATATGTGCGATTAGTTTGCTTGGGAAACAGATTAACTTGCTCATGTAGTAATGTACACCCTATGTGGTGGATTGTGTTCTTTTATTTAATAATTTTCATTTTAGTAAGCGTTGTTTCCACATAGCGATTTTGATAATTTAATTTGACTTTATATTGTCCTTGTCCCAATTTTGGTTTGTTTAGTTTGCAAGTTTTACATTTTAATTAATGTCAATAATAGCCCACCGGAAATCCGTTGGTTAACCGGTACCCGGACATCCTTGGTTAGTCCGTGTAAATAAATTCAATATTGGGCTTATAATAGTGATAGTATCCGGAGGAAACTTTGCTCCTCATATGTCAAGTGCCCACTGGGGCACAGGAGTCCCGCCGACTCCAGGGCTCGAAGTTTCCGAACTATTTCCATATCAGAAATGATAACATAAGTGTGCAGGAACCTTTGGCACCTGGCTTATACATTGAAGAATGAAGTGAATTCATCGAAAAACTTCATAATATAAATTCAATATTTGTCTTATGATAGGGATAGTACCCGGAGGAAACGTTTTCCTTTATAGTTCAATAATAGCCCACACTATTGGCACCCAGCATATACATTGAAAAATGAAGTAAATCCATCGAAAATCTTCATACTATAAAGTTAATATTTGGCTTATAATAGGGATAGGATCCAAAGGAAACATTGTTCCTTATAGTTCAACAATAGCGGAACCATTGGCCCCCGCTTATACATTGAAAAATGAAGTAAATCCATGGAAAAACTTCATATTATAAAGTCAATATTTGGCTTATAATAGGGATAGAACCCGGAGGAAACGTTGGTCCTTATAGTTCAACAATAGCAGAACCATTGGCACCCAGCTTATACATTGAAAAATGAAGTAAATCCATGGAAAAACTTCATATTATAAAGTCAATATGTGGCTTATCATAGGGATCGTACCCGTAGGAAACGTTGTTCCTTATAGTCCAATAATAGCAGAACCATTGGTCCCCAGCTTATACATTGAAAAATTAAGTAAATCCCTCTAAAAACTTCATAATATACATTCAATATTTGGTTTATAATAGGGATAGTACCCGGAGGAAATGGTGTTCCTTATAGTTCGATAATAGCGGAACCATTGGCCCCCAGCTCATATATTGAAAAATGAAGTAAATCCACCGAAAAACTTCATATAATACTTATATATAGGAAGATACCAATCTATCTCTCGTGCTGTAATATTCAGTAGAGTGAGGCTCTGAGCTAGGCCTATTGGCCACTTCCGCGCTCGATGTGAAGAGCGTGAGAAAACTTCATAATATCAAGTCAATATTTGGCTTATAATAGGGATAGTATCCGGAGGAAACATTGTTCCTTATAGGTCAACAATAGCGGAACCATTGGCCCCCAGCTTATACATTGAAAAATGAAGTAAATCCCTCTAAAAACTTCATAATATACATTCAATATTTGGTTTATAATAGGGATAGTACCCGGAGGAAATGGTGTTCCTTATACTGTAGTTCGATAATGTTAGTCTTAGTAATCAGAAACTTGGGTATTAAAGTGAATATGTTATGACAATATCCATAAGTGGAAAAAGTACAATAAGAATAAGTAGATAAATGGGTATTAAGTAATTATGTTGTGAGAAAACACACAACATAAGTGGGAAAGTACAATAAGAATAATGTGGAATAAATACAATATATAGTGCCTAAAAGATACGTAATCGGAAAAGGAAAGACAGATAAAAAACAAGTGAATTCAAGTTGGGCACGGAAACTAGTGCGTATATGGAGCGTCGATGTTGTGACGTCATGAGCAGGGCGATGAGGAACTGAGTCATGGCGTCGGAAGAGAGTTGACCGTGAGTAACGATAGCGGATGGAAGTGCTGACAGTGGAGTCAAGTCCTGCCCAGGCAGCAAGAAATGAGTCAGCACTCAAAGCTTATTAGTGCACTGGAATATAATCTGCTCACCCCGCCCTGGACAATGAATCAAGTATTATCCGCCAACTCTGCCTGCAATACTAAGCATATGGAACTCTGCCGGTGATACAGCGAGGTAAGACGAATACAAAGTGAGTTCAACAGATAATAGGGGAACCATTGGCACCCAGCTTATATATTGAAAAATTAAGTAAATCCACCTAAAAACTTCATAATATAATACTTATATATATACTGTATATATATAGTATATATAGGAAGAGACCAATCTATCTCTCATGCTATAAGATTCAGTAGTGAGGCTCTGAGCTAGGCCTATTGGCCGCTTCCGTGATCGCGCGTGAGAATATCCCGATATAAGAATCCATAAGTAGAGTTAAGAACATATCAGCTCAAATTAATGTTACCAATATGTAACTATAAAAGTGTAGTAAACTTTGATATATGAGCAAATAAGTAATGATCACGTAGAACTGCAGAATATGTACGTAATACCTATCTGCCATAACTTATATAAGAATGGATTCCAGGGGGATATATTCTATCGGCTATCATATATATCTATCTATCTATTGCCTGACGCCGTGATCCCCGAAGGGGTGGCCACGAACGAACCGCCCCCACGCACCTCTGTCCCCAGTCAGTCGACGCCCCTCCCCCCAACCAGCACCGCCTTCGTTCATGTACTTCCTCACTCCATCCTTCCACCTCTCATTCGGTCTACCTCTCCCTCTCTGTCCCTCCACCTCGCTCTCGTACACCCTCTTAGTCATTCTCTCGCTTTCCATACGTTCCATATGGCCGAACCATCTCAAGTTGTTCCTTTTCACACTTTCCAGCACATCTACCTCCACACCACACCTTCTTACTTCCTCATTAGTCTGTCTATCCCTCCATGTAACTCCGCACGCACTCCTTAAGTAATTCATTTCCACTGCTCTCACTCTTGGTCTGAGTCTCTCAACCAACGTCCATGCTTCGCTTCCGTAAGTCAGTGTCGGGATTACCACACTGTCATGCAAGGACTTCTTCACTTCCATACTGACCACCCTATTTCTTGTTACTGCTTTTAGCATTCCTATAACCCTCTTCCCCTGTTGTACCCTCTCCTGCACTTCTTCATCCATAGTCCCATCTTTACTCAACACACTGCCCAGATACTTAAAAGAGTTGACGATCTCCATAGTCTGACCGTTCAGCTTCACCTCACACTCTGTGACTTCACCCCTTTCGAAGACCGTAACCTTGCTCTTCCCCGCATTTACCTTCAAATTCCGTTTTTCGCACACTGTTCCAAACTCATTTACCAGACCCTGCAACTCCCATTCATTATCACTCATCAGAACTGTATCATCCGCAAACAGCAGTATAGGTAGCTTCCACTCAATTCCCTCCCTTTTCAGCGATACACCAACATCCACTGCTCTTGATAGTATTTCTTTCATGACTCCATCCATATACAGTATACAGTAAACAACCACGGGGACATCACACACCCCTGTTTCAAACCAACATTCAGGTCAAAGAACTCGCTCTGCTCACTCTCCACACGTACTGCCGCCTTTGCACCCTCATTTTTTTTTTTTTGTTTTTTTTTCTATGTGATTGAAGGAGGCAAAAGGCATAACTGCCTATAGCGAGTGCCTCCCCCATAGTTGAAAGAGTGACAGGGCCAAAATCAAGGGACGTTCGAGCCAAAATGCCTGGACACACGGAGTTTGAAGCAATTTAAGTCATAGGAAGAGGGAAAGACTGATTCTGGGAGAGAGTTCCAGAGCTCAGATGTTGAGTAGAAGAAAGTTTGAGAGTAACGTTTCACTCTTGGGTTGGAGAGTTGCACAGAGTAGGGGTGGGATTGAGTTGCAAGACGGGTACCACGTGCCCTACGTAAAGGAGGTGGTATGCACTGGGATAGCTCTGAGGAACACTGATTATTATAGTAGCGATAGAATAGCGAGAGAGATGCAACATTGCGGCGGAGAGAGAGAGATTGCAGAGAGTTGGTGAGTGGACGGGAGTTAATGATACGAAAGGCCTTCCTTTCAACTTTGTCTTTGTCTTTGTCATACATGCTCTTCACTGCTTTCAGCAACTTGCCCTCTACTCCGTATATTCTAAGTACTTTCCATAAACCTTCTCTATCTCTATGATTATAGTGGCTATTTAATCGGGATAGTATCCTGAGGAAAACATTGTTCCTCAATTGAACCGGAAACCTGTTGGTGACTCGGTTTATGTACTCTGAGTACCAGGAGTACCCTTGAGGAAAACATTGGTCCTCAACTTACCCGGAACCTGTTGGTGCATCGGTCTTTGTACCCGGAGTACCCGGAGGGATTTTTTTTCCCTCAATTGAACCGGAAACCTGTTGGTACATCCTTTTTTTTTTTTTTTTTTTTTTTTTTATAACCCGGATGAAAACATTGTTCCTTAGTTGGTGCATCGGTTTTGTTTATTTATTAGTATTAGGCATAGTACCCGGATTACCCGGAGTACCCAGAGGAGAACATTGTTCCTCAACCTGACCGGAAACCTGTTGGTTACTCGGTACCCTGACACCAATGGTTAGTCTGCGTAAATAAATAATTTACATTTGGCTCACATTAGGGACATATACCCGGAGGGTATATGTCCCTCTCACATCATTAAAGTTTTCGAGCGAGTCTTGCGAAGCAAAATTTCAACATTCATGGAGACAAATGAACTACACAACACCGGTCAACATGGGTTCAGAGTGGGAAGATCATGTCTCTCGCAACTTTTGGAACACTATGACAAAATTCTTAAAGCGCTAGAAGAAAAGAAAAACGTGGATGTCATTTACACCAATTTTGCTAAGGCATTTGATAAATGTGACCATGGTATAATAGCCCACAAACTGAAAGCAAAAGGTATAACTGGGAAAATTGGACGGTGGATATACAATTTCCTCGTAAACCGAAAACAATCGGTAGCAGTAAACCAAGTCACTTCTGAGCCTTCGGATGTCAAAAGCTCAGTGCCCCAAGGAACAGTGCTAGCGCCCCTTCTGTTCCTCATACTAATTTGCGACATAGATACCAACACCAGACACAGTCCGGTGTCGTCTTTTGCTGATGACACAAAATTAAGCAAGATAGTAAACACACAAGAGGACACGGGCCGACTGCAGGAAGACATGAATGTAGTGTTCCAGTGGACCAGGGAAAACAACATGCAATTCAATGAGGAAAAATTCCAATTAATACGGTACGGAGATAATAATGGTGTTAAAGAAATTACAAATTACTTAACAGAATCTAACCACATAATAGAACGGAAAGACAGTGTGAAAGACCTTGGGGTATTAATGTCTGAAAATATGGGTTTCAAAGTACAGTACATAACCAGGTCAAAGTGGCGGCTGCGAAACGTCTAACGGGTTGGATTCTGCGTACTTTTAAAACACGCGGTGAATTGCCTATGATAACGCTCTTCAAATCTCTAGTGCTACCGCGGCTTGAATACTGTAGCGTATTAACATCCCCATACAAAGCAGGTGAAATAAATGACGTAGAGAGTGTACAAAGAAATTTCACTTCGCATATAAGTTCGATAAAACATCTACACTATTGGGAGTGTTTAAGAGCACTGAATCTGTACTCACTGGAACGTAGAAGAGAACGTTACCTAATAATATACACGTGGAAAATCGCAGAGGGTTTAGTACTAAACCTACATGCTCCGATAGTCATGAAATTCAGTGATAGGAGAGGCTGGGAATGCGAAATCCCCCGGATGAATAACAGGGGTGCTATGGGCTCTCTGCGAGAGGGCTGGTTATCACACAGAGGTCCACGTCTCTTCAACAAACTCCCACGGCGAGTAAGAGACATGAGGGACATCTCGTTAGACAACTTCAAGAGAGCCCTAGATGTCGAACTGCAAAAAGTGCCAGACGAGCCCATCCTCGCAAGGGAGCGAGCTGTCGCTTCAAACAGTCTACTGCACCAAATCACCACCCATAACGAGGGGCGTCGCGCTCCTTGGTGCCGCTAGAAGAGCGGCGAACACATCAAAAGGTATCAAAAGGTAAGGTAAGGGAACGATGTTCCTCATAGTATAATAACCGGATTGCCCGGAGGAAAACATTGTTCCTTAGTTTTAACCGGAACCAGTTGGTGCATCGGGTTTGTTTGTTTGTTTATTATTATTAGGTATAGTACCCGGATTACCCAGAGGAAAACATTGTTCCTTAGTTTAACCGGAACCAGTTGGTGCATCGGTTTTGATTATTTATTATTGTTAGGCATAGTACCCGGATTATCCAGAGGAAAACAGTCCTTAGTTTAACCGGAACCAGTTGGTACATCGGTTTTGTTTATTATTATTAGGTATAGTACCCGGATTACCCGGAGCACCCAGAGGAAAACATTGTTCCTTAATTTAACCGGAACCAGTTGGTGCATCGGTTTTGTTTATTTATCATTATTAGGTATAGTACCCGGATTACCCGGAGTACTCGGAGGAAAACATTGTTCCTTAGCTTAACCGGAACCAGTTGGTGCATCGGTTTTGTTTATTTATTATTATTAGGTATAGTACCCGGATTACCCGGAGTACTCGGAGGAAAACATTGTTCCTTAGTTTAACCGGAACCAGTTGGTGCATCGGTTTTGTTTATTTATCATTATTAGGTATAGTACCCGGAGTACTCGGAGGAAAACATTGTTCCTTAGTTTAACTGGAACCAGTTGGTGCATCGGTTTTGTTTATTTATCATTATTAGGTATAGTACCCGGATTACTCGGAGGAAAACATTGTTCCTTAGTTTAACCGGAACCAGTTGGTGCATCGGTTTTGTTTATTTATTATTATTAGGTATAGTACCCGGATTACCCGGAGGACTCGGAGGAAAACATTGTTCCTTAGTTTAACCGGAACCAGTTGGTGCATCGGTTTTGTTTATTTATCATTATTAGGTATAGTACCCGGATTACCCGGAGTACTCGGAGGAAAACATTGTTCCTTAGTTTAACCGGAACCAGTTGGTGCATCGGTTTTGTTTATTTATTATTATTAGGTATAGTACCCGGATTACCCAGAGTACCCAGAGGAAAACATTGTTCCTTAGTTTAACCAGAACCAGTTGGTGCATCGGTTTTGTTTATTTATCATTATTAGGTATAGTACCCGGATTACCCGAAGTACCCAGAGGAAAACATTGTTCCTCAACCTGAATGGAAACCTGTTGGTTACTCTGTGCCCTGACACTAATGGTTAGTCTGCATAAATAAATAATTTAATATTTGGCTCACATTAGGGACATATAACCGGAGGGAACGGTGTTCCTCATAGTATAATAGTAGCTCACTGGGTGAAAGCGACCGGGTGTTCTAAACCCGGAGACCCGGAGGGAACGAAGGGACACAGGAGCCCCGCCGACTCCGGGACTCTAAGCTTACGAACTATTTCTATTTGGAGAAATGACCTCATAATTGTGTAGGAACCATTGGTTTTCAGCTTATATATTGAAAATTGAAGTAAATCCATTGAAAAACTTCATAATATATTACTCATATAGGAAGAGAACAACTGGTTCCTCATGTTGTAAAATTCAGTAGAGGGAGGCTCTGAGCTAGGCCTATTGGCCGCCATCTTGATCACGTGCTTGAGGTGGCCAGCGTGAGACAAAGCATGGCCTTACAAATAATTAACTGGTGCAAAAATAGGATATACATATTAAGAGTCATAGTTAAGAACATATCAGCTAGAAATAATGTTAAAAGTATGTAAACTACAAAAGTGAAGCAAATTTCGATAAATGAGGAATTATGTAATGAGCAAGTAGAACTGCAGAATGTATACAATACTTGGAAAATTTTAACCCCTTAAACGCGAAAATACCCTAGGGGCAAGGGTACTTATTTGTGCATTTCTAGCCTTGGATTCTGACGTGCCTTCTGCGTGTCGTAAGAGGCGACTAAAGAGGTTGGGTCGGTGGGCTTGCGACCCCCACCCGTAAAAAATATCTAGGCAAAGAAAAACGAACGAACAGCCTCGGATGCGGACGGAACCAACGTTGACGAACCACGACCGACTAAGGACATGCCTTCGGACATTCTGAGAATGGCTACGTGGAATGTTAGTGGCATGAATGATGGCACAAAAGAGAGAGAGGTTCTGGAAGTGTTAGTGAATGCCAGGCTGGATGTATGTGGAATGACAGAGACCAAATGGAAAGGTTCAGATGTGAGAGAGTGGGAGTGTGGAATGGGTGTGTGTGCTGGAGTGAGTGAAGGAACAGCGAGAGAAGGTGCATGTTTGTTTGTAAGTAGCAAATGGAAGGAATGTGTAAGAGAGTATGGGTCTGTGGGTTCAAGGATTGTGTGGGTGAGAATGAAAGTAGGAATACAAACGTGGGTGATTGTATGCGTGTATGCCCCGACAGAGGATATACTTGAAAGGAAGAAAGAGGAGTTCTGGATGAATGTGGAGGCGTGCCTGGAGAAGTTTGACAAGAACGAAAGAATATTTCTGATTGGGGATATGAATGGCAAGGTGGGTGATAGGAAAGTTGAGGGAGTGGTGGGAGGGTGGGGGGTACCATCAGAGGTGAATGGGAATGGTAGTGCACTTGTGGACGTATGTGTGGGGAGGAGGCTGTGGATAGCCAACACCTTCTTCCGACACAGAATAATCCACAGGTACACGTGGAAACGGATGTTGACGATGAAGGATAAGACAGTGGTGGAACGAAAGTCATTGATTGATTATGTATGTGTGGATGAACGAATGAAGAAATCTGTGATGGATGCTAGGGTGTATAGGGGTATTGGAGGGGGTCTGTCTGATCATTATGTAGTGGTAGCTAAGGTTAGGATACAAAAGAAGTGGGTGAGGAGAGCGGGAGGGAGGCGAGAGGAGGGTGGAATGGTGAGGAGGGTGGAGAGGTTGCAGGAGGAGGAAGTCAGGGAGGAGTACAGGAGAGCAGTGGAAAGACGACTAGGTGGGTTCGACCTGGAAGTTATGGAGGAAGTGGAGGAGATGAGCAAGGTGTTTAAGGATGAGATCTGTGCAGCATGTGAGGAGGTGTGTGGAGTGAGGAGAAGAGGGAGGGGAGTGAAAGGTACAGCATGGTGGACAGAAGAGGTAAGAATAGCTGTGGAAGAAAAGAAGAAAGCATATAGAGAGTGGTTGGGTAGTAGAGGGAATGAAGATTCCGAGAGACAGAAACGAGCGAGGTACGTGGAGAGTAAGAGGGTGGTGAAGAGAGTAGTGAAGGAAAGTAAGAGAAGAGTAGATGAGGAATTTGGAAGGAATCTGAGTGTAAAATGGAGGGAGAGTAAGAAACTGTTCTGGAAAGAAGTCAAGAAAGTTAGGGAAGGTAGCAAGGGAAACAGTAAGGGTGTGAAAGATAAGAATGGGAGAATGCTAGCCGAGAAGCAAGAGAGAGTCGAAAGATGGAGGGAGTACTTCAGTGAGTTGCTAAATGAAAGGAATGAAGAGCCAGCAAACATAGCTGGATATGGTATGGGAGGGAGAAGAAGAGAAGTAGTGGAGGAGGAGCTGGGGATCAGGAGGTCAGAAGTGTGGGAAGCCATGAAAAGAGTGAAGTTGGGGAAAGCACCAGGAACAGATGGAGTGTGTGGGGAAATGTTGAGGTATGGTGGTGAGATAGTGATAGAATGGGTATGGAAAATGTGCAAACTAGCATGGGAGAAGGGGAGTGCACCCGATGACTGGAAGACTGGCATAATAGTCCCCCTATATAAGGGCAAAGGGGAAAGAGGAGTGTGGTAACCACCGAGGAATATGTCTTCTAAGCGTAGTAGGGAAGGTATACAGTAGGGTAGTGATTGAGAGAGTGAGAGTGAGAACGGAGAAATGGATAGGCGACGAGCAGGGAGGTTTTAGGAAGGGAAGAGGATGTGTAGATCAGATTTTTACCCTGAATTGTGTTGTGGAGAAGTATCTGGAGAAGAAACAAAAGGTGTATGTTGCCTTTATGGACTTGGAGAAGGCCTATGACAGAGTGGATAGAGAAGGTTTGTGGAAAGTACTTAGAATATACGGAGTAGAGGGCAAGTTGCTGAAAGCAGTGAAGAGCATGTATGAGGGTGCAAAAGCGGCAGTACGTGTGGAGAGTGAGCAGAGCGAGTTCTTTGACCTGAATGTTGGTTTGAAACAGGGGTGTGTGATGTCCCCGTGGTTGTTTACTGTATATATGGATGGAGTTATGAAAGAAATACTATCAAGAGCAGTGGATGTTGGTGTATCGCTGAAAAGGGAGGGAATTGAGTGGAAGCTACCTATACTGCTGTTTGCGGATGATACAGTTCTGATGAGTGATAATGAATGGGAGTTGCAGGGTCTGGTAAATGAGTTTGGAACAGTGTGCGAAAAACGGAATTTGAAGGTAAATACGGGGAAGAGCAAGGTTATGGTCTTCGAAAGGGGTGAAGTCACAGAGTGTGAGGTGAAGCTGAACGGTCAGGCTATGGAGATCGTCAACTCTTTTAAGTATCTGGGCAGTGTGTTGAGTAAAGATGGTACTATGGATGAAGAGGTGCGGGAGAGGGTACAACAGGGGAAGAGGGTTGTAGGAACGCTAAAAGCAGTAACAAGAAATAGGGTGGTCAGTATGGAAGTGAAGAAGTCCTTGCATGACAGTGTGGTAATCCCGACACTGACTTACGGAAGCGAAGCATGGACGTTGGTTGAGAGACTCAGACCAAGAGTGAGAGCAGTGGAAATGAATTACTTAAGGAGTGCGTGCGGAGTTACATGGAGGGATAGACAGACTAATGAGGAAGTAAGAAGGAGGTGTGGTGTGGAGGTAGATGTGCTGGAAAGTGTGAAAAGGAACAACTTGAGATGGTTCGGCCATATGGAACGTATGGAAAGCGAGAGAATGACTAAGAGGGTGTACGAGAGCGAGGTGGAGGGACAGAGGGGGAGAGGTAGACCGAATATGAGGTGGAAGGATGGAGTGAGGAACTACATGAACGAAGGCGGTGCTGGTTGGGAGGAGGGGCGTCGACTGACTGGGGACAGAGGTGCATGGGGGCGGTTCGTTCGTGGCCACCCCTTCGGGGATCACGGCGTCAGGCAATAGATAGATAGATAGATAGATTCTGACATAATTCGTTATATTCACAATATAGAGCATTATTTATTTTCAGTATGCTTTTATTTTACATATATGATGTATATTATGAACCTTCAACAGTGCTAAAATAAGTTGGAAAAATATTTGGGTGGTGAAAAACAAAGATATTGGCCACCCGGTCATAATCTCAGGTGAGAGAGAGAGCCACAGGCAACCCTCCCCTCTCGCTGTCTGTGAGTCAACTGAGGCGAGTGGGCGGTGTCTGGGTGATATATAACGATCTTTTATGCAACCCACTTACAGTGCTACATTATCACAGGAGAGAAAAATAACCGATAAATGATGAAAATAAGAGGAAAAATAGGTGATAATTGAGAAGGGGGGGGGTGAGAAACACATGGATGAGTACTAGAGGGGAATTATCTCACCTAGAGACAAATTCCTTTGTTTTGATAGCCCCTGGGATGTTTTGGAAGTTTTTTTTTATGGTCTTGCTTCCATGAGGCCTATCGCGTTCCCTATGGTCAGCCTTCCGTGAGGCCTATCGCGTTTGACGGGTTAATATTACAAGTAGAACTGCAGAAAATAAAGTAACATTTAATAAACTTGCATTAATAATATCTTAAAAGAGGAAAGCTCAGATTACGATAATGAGTTCAACATGTAGCATGAGGACACATAGGCTAAAGATGATGAATAGCCTAACACTAATAGGTCAAGTATTAAATTCAAAGCAAGACAAGAGGAGCTGAATATATTGATCCAGACCTACAAGTCGAAGAGCTGCAATGGAAATTATAAAAGATAAATAACTGTATTAGGGCATAGCCTATTAATCAATCACTACTTACGATGACAAAAAATATATCATACTAAGAATGGCGAAGCGGTATCAATATACTTTTGGTGTGGACAGGCGGGGACGGTGGCCTTCTGAAACATACAGGGCGATTACTCAATTCATGTTTGGACCTGACTCAATTAATATGTAACAGGGACTCCCTAGAAAGGAGAAAGCCAGGCAAAACGTTGAGACGCCCAGATCAAGGGGGCACACGTCCGACACGCCTGGATCACAACCGTAAAGAGGCAGATAAACACGCTAGAGAATCTGGCATCACGTGCAAGGGAAGCAATACGACAGCACAGCTGGAGGGCTGAGGCACCGGGAGATTTGAAATGATAGATTCTTCCTTTAAATTTTATTTTTAGTGGTATCCATTTTTCAATGATGAGCCCTTGGTAAGATTTAATGGGTATTAACCAAGGATTGTTTTTATGCTATATACGCAACGGTTGTGATAAGAACTGCGGGTATTCCCGAACGGGTCCCGGAATCTCAACCTATATATAGTAAAGGCTCTTCGTCATTGACGGAGAGAACCAATACTAAATTAAGACAATGACTGCCCGCTTGACCTATGGTTAGTAGGCGTATCTGCCCGCCCTGACCCGTAGTGGCGGCGTCCCTGGACTAACGTCCGGGGACCTTGCTGCGCGGGAAATTAAAATGCTCTACTTTCCTTAATTTCCAGGACTATGGTGGATATATGTCCGGCAATGTCAAACATTGTCCAGAGGGGCGAACAATAACCGGGAAATCCAAAATCCGGTGATAGGAGGTCCGGGAATAAGAGGGTTGAGTGTATACCAACGTGATTCTCGAAAGGCACAGATTGATTATATATGTGGGGATGAACGAATGAAGAAATCTGTGCTGGATGCTTGGGTGTATACTGGGGTATTGAAGGGGGTCTGTCTGACCATTATGTAGTAGTAGCTAAAATTAGGATACAAAAGAAGTGGGTGAGGAGAGCTGAAGGGAGGAGAGAGGAAGGTGGAATGGCGAGGAGGGTGGAGAGGTTGAAGGAGGAGGAAATCAAGGAAGAGTTCAGGAGATCAGTAGAAAGATGACTAGGTAGGTTTGACCTGTAAGGTATGGAGGAGGTGAGCAAAGTGTTTAAGGAAGAGATCTGTGCAGCATGTGAGGAGGTGTGTGGAGTAAGGAGAAGAGGGAGGGGAGTGAAGGGTACAGCATGGTGGACAGAAGAGGTAAAAAATAGCTGTGGAAGACAAGAAGAAAGCGTATAGAGAGTGGTTGGGTAGTAAAGGGAATGAAGATTTGGAGAGACAGAAAAGAGTGAGGTACTTGGAGAAAAAGAGAGTAGTGAAGGAAAGTAAGAGAAGAGTAGATGAGGAATTTGGAAGGAATCTGAGTGTGAAATGGAGGGAGTGTAAGAAACTGTTCTGGAAAGAAGCCAAGAAAGTTAGGGAAGGTAGCAAGGGAAACAGTAAGGGTGTGAAAGATAAGAATGGGCGAGTGCTAGCCGAGAAGCAAGAGAGAGTCGAAAGATGGAGGGAGTACAGTCAGTCCCCCTAATACACGTATCCTCAGTCCGCGTTTACCCTATTCTGCGCCGAGGGGTAAAACAGGTACTCAAAATCCCTAAAACACGTATTGACCCCACAAAACACGAATCACAGTTGAAGAGTGGTGTAAAAATGCTGTTTTTTGTATTCCGCGCCACCCCCCCTCCCTACTCTGCGCGCACACCCCTCGGAGGCCTAGGCTTCCCCGGCCCCGTCACTGTCACTGGCCCCGTCCCCGTCTCCGGATATACCCATAGATTTCCCGATCGCAGTAGTGCCTTCACCAGTTTATTCTTCCTAGGCATTTTTAAGTTGTTGAAGGGTGTAGGAAGGCAGTTGTTACACAATAAATGGGTCAAGTCTCAGCGCACAGACACTTAAGGATATTGGGACTGAGAAGGAAGCACACATACGCACACACACATGTGAAACTTTCGGTAAAGAGAAACTAAAAGAAAAAGAGGGTAGGGAACAGACTGCCGCAGATAAGGCACTTGGAGCAGGTAATGGGGGACTAGAAAGTATAAGAATTCTATATAGCAATGTCGATGGGCTAATCTCTAAGAAATTAGAACTAACAGACTTACTCAATACTAAGAAACCAGAAATAGTATGTCTCACTGAGACAAAACTAAGAGAGGAACTTGATATAAATCTTCTAGGATGGTCTGAATACAGGATTTGGAGGAGGGACAGAAAATTTAGACATGGAGGTGGAGTGTGCATCCTTACTAGGAAAGATTTGATTGTGTCTGAGATAAAACTAGAAACTTCAACAGCAGAAGTTTTAGCACTAGAAATTGGTGGAAACGAAAAAATAGTGGTGATAGTAGCGTATGTACCTCCCAAGACGAAGACATGGAGTAAGGAGGAGCATAGCCTAATGCGTAAGGAAACAATTAGTGTGCTAGAAAATATATTAGCTTCAAAGGATGAAATAGTCATGTGTGGGGACTTTAACTGCAAGGAAGTAAATTGGGAAGAACTTGAACCCAGAACAGGAGAGGAAAGTTGGGGCTATGAATTTTTAAGTATGGCCATGGAAAATTCTATATACCAACATGTAAAAGAGTCAACAAGAGTAAGGGGAAGTGATCAACCAGCTAGGTTGGACCTTCTCTTCACAAGAAGGGAGGAGGAGGTTCAAAGTATTCAGAACCTATGCCCACTAGGAAAAAGCGACCATGCAGTTCTCGACATAGACCTACTATTGAAGCATAATCTACCCAAGGAAAGGGAAAAGCACAAGGAAAATCACTGGATGTATTCCAGAACCGATTTTGCAGGACTACAGGATTTTTTCAAGTCACAAAATTGGGATCAGGTGTTATCTGAAAGTGAGGTAGACAAAAAACTCAAGGCATTCATGAAGATCTATGATACTGGTATAAACACTTTTGTCCCAAAGTACATTAATAACAGAAAAAAAGGAAATCGCAAAAAATGGTTTAACCGTGAATGTAGGCAAGCACAGGAAGCAAAAAACAAAGCCTGGAAAAAGATGAGAAACTGGGATTCGGAAGATAACAGGCAAAAGTATAAAGAGGAGAGAAACAAATACACAGAAATGAGGAGGAGGTCAGAGGCAAACCATGAGAAAGGGATAATGGAGAACTATGAAAAGAATCCATTTTTTTTTTCAAGTTTGTAAACGGCAAAAGGAAGATAAAAGCCACAATCGTAAAGATTAAAAGTGGAAACAGAATCATAGAAGAGGATACAGAAATTGCGGAAGAACTAAATAGAAATTTTGCATCAGTATTTACAAAAGAAGAATTCATTGCACCAGAAACCAATAACATAGGTACAGAGGAAATGCCGGAAGTCACATTTAACAGAGCAGAGCTCATAGACATAATGAGTAAGGTGGATCCAAACAAAGCCGCCGGACCGGACGGAGTATCAGGCTGGATTATTAAAGAAAATGCCAAGGAACTGAGTATACCATTATATGATATAATGACCAAATCATTGGACACAGGGATAGTACCTACAGAATGGAAAAGAGCAAACATTATTCCTATATTTAAGGGAGGAAGCAGAGATAAACCACTGAACTATAGACCTGTATCACTATTGAGCATCCTCATGAAGATTCTGGAAGGATTAATAAGGGACAAATGGGTGAACTACCTGGAATCCAAAAGATTAATTACTGACCGACAATTTGGATTCAGAGGAGGCAGATCATGTGTAAGCAACTTGTTGAGTTTTTACTCTAGAGCAATAGACACAGTGGACCAGAGGGAAGGATGGGTAGACTGTGTACCTAGACTTTAAAAAGGCATTTGACAAAGTTCCACACAAGAGATTGCTGTGGAAATTAAAACATGAGGGAAAAGTAGGAGACAAACTGCTGAAATGGATGGAGAGCTACCTTAGCGGAAGACAGATGAGAACAACAGTAAGGGGGAAATCGTCAAACTGGACTCAAATTACGAGTGGAGTACCACAAGGATCTGTCCTAGCCCCAATCATGTTTCTAATATTTGTAAATGACTTACCTGAGGGACTAACAAGCTACATGAGCATGTTTGCGGACGATGCTAAGCTACTTAAAACGATCAGAACCCAGGAGGATTGCCTTGAGCTCCAAGCAGATTTGCAAAAGATCCATGAATGGAGCATCAAATGGAATATGGAGTTCAATGTAGGGAAATGTAAGACTCTAGAAATGGGTAAAAGCAAGTACAGACCTAGAAAAGATTATAAACTAGGAAACGAAGTGATTCCCAAAGCAGAAAAAGAAAAAGACTTGGGGATAGAATTTAAGGATAACATGTCTCCAGAAAGCCACGTAAATAAGATAGTGAGAGAATCACTAGCACTATTGGCAAATATCAGGATGTCTTTCAATTATCTTAATGAAAACACCATGAAACAAATAATAACGGCAATAATAAGACCCAGGATGGAATATGCATTTGTAGTGTGGTCCCCTCACATGAAGAAACATATCCACAAAATTGAGAGGGTACAGAGAGCAGCTACGAGGATGATCCCAGGTTTGGAAAATTTGGAGTACCAAGAGAGGCTCGAGAGATTGAATCTACCTGGAACAGAGAAGGAAACGAGGACAGCAAATTCAGATATACAAATGTGTTAGAGGTATTGACAAAATCGACCAAGAAAACTTCATAGAGAGGGATGGAGGTGAGAGAACAAGAGGTCACAGCTACAAACTGAAAGTGCCTAATAGTAAATCTGATATGAAAAGTAAAAGATTTCCTACCAACTCGATTAGTGGGTGGAACAAATTGCCAGCCGAAGTAGTGTCTGCACCATCAGTGCATAGTTTCAAAGCACGGTATGACAAACATATCTTAGGAGGCGGGAATTAACGAGCATGCTCACTCCCGCAAACACAACTAGTGTAAGTACAACTAGTGTAAGTACACACATAACCACACATACGCTTCCTTCTCAGTCCCAATATCCTTAAGTGTCCGTGCACTGAGACTTGACCCATTTATTGTGTAACAACCGCCTTCCTACACCCTTCAACAACTTAAAAATGCCTAGGAAGAATAAACTGGTGAAGGCACTACTGCGATCAGGAAATCTATGGGTATATCCGGAGACGGGGACGGGCCAGTGACAGTGGCGGGGCCGGGGAAGCCTCCGCCTAGGCTATATGAACTCGCCTGTCGCGGGGGTCTGCCTCGGAGCCTCCACTATTCTCACCTACTTATAGCATTTATTTTTAATGTAAGGAATGACTTGTTTATGTTTCTATTATTGTGTATGCTTGGTTGTCCAATTAGTATTGATTTTTATCAAAAATTACTGTCAAATGTGGGTGGAAATGCGGGCTGCCGCCCATATGTATTTTTCTCCATAAGTTATGTTATCCCCAATGTGTGAATTCCCAATACCCGTCGTGTAATGCCGTCCATATAGGCGCGGATTGGGGGGACTGACTGTACTTCAACGAATTGCTGAATGTAAGGAATGAAGCGCCAGCAAACATAGTTGGATGGGGTATGGGAGGGAGAAGAAGAGAAGTACAGTAGTGGAGGAGGAGGTGGGGATCAGGAGGCCAGAAGTGTGGGAAGCCATGAAAAGAGTGAAGTTGGGGAAAGCACCAGGAATAGATGGAGTGTGTGGGGAAATGTTGAGGTATGGTGGTGAGATAGTGATCGAATGGGTATGGAAAATGTGCAAACTAGCATGGGAGAAGGGGAGTGCACCTGATGACTGGAAGACAGGCATAATAGTCCCCCTATATAAGGGTAAAGGGGAAATAGGAATGTATCTTCTAAGCATAGTAGGGAAGGTATACAGTAGGGTAGTGATTGAGAGAGTGAGAGCGAGAACGGAGAAATGGATAGGTGACGAGCATGGCGGGTTTAGGAAGGTAAGAGGATGTGTAGATCAGATTTTTACCCTGAAATGTGTTGTGGAGAAATATCTGGAGAAGCAACGAAAGCTGTAGGTTGCCTTTATGGACTTGGAGAAGGCCTATGACAGAGTGGATAGAGAAGGTATGTGGAAAGTACGTAGAATATACGGAGTAGATGGCAAGTTGCTGAAAGCAGTGAAGAGCATGTATGAGGGTGCAAAGGCGGCAGTACTTTTGGAGAATGAGCAGAGCGAGTTCTTTTATCTGAATGTTGGGTTGAAACAGGGGTGTGTGATGTCCCTGTGTTTTTTATTGTATATATGGATGGAGTCATGAAAGAAATACAAGGAAGAGCAGTGGATGTTGGCATATCGCTGATAAGGGAGGGAAACGAGTGAAAGCTACCTGTACAGTCAGGTCTCGATATACGCGGTTAATTCGTACCGTGTGCGTACCGTTTATATCAAAACCATGTTTTAGAAATAGCAGACCTTATGGGAATTAATTAATTTGTTCCAGCCACTTTCCTAAAGTCCCCCTTTTGACCCTTTTTGTCTACCTTCAGCCGACTTATATTACATTATACTTTACCACCAATTAATGACAAAACATAGAATGCATTAAGCATCAATAAGGACTGATTTGTACCATACTGACCTATTTGTGTGGATAGATGTGTTGACGTTCGGTAGATATCCCTGCCGCTGTACTCCCTCGGACCCTCCCCCCGCCCCGACCCCGTTACTGTGATAAAATTGATAATCCTTGTGCTACAGCTCGTACATCGGACCTTCCAGGTTCCCCAGCATGTTCATCATCCTCATCGAAACCAGAGTACACAGAAATATTGTCCATCATATTATTATCATCATCAGACTGGTTGTTACTGTTGGGGGTGCTCCCTCCCTCCCCCTCTCTTTATTATGGTTCAATAGACCAGAAAGTAGAGAAGAAGTTATAACCCTATTAATAATGCAAAACTATTGAGCAAACTTAAAAGTGTACGTTATTTGATCTCTATATAATCTGTGAATCGTTTCCGATGTGATGGAATTAAAGATTTTTTTTTTCCACCAAATCATAATCAGCAAAAATGACACAAATGTCAATTAAAAACATGTTACAATATTTCCCTATCATTTTGTGTAGAAACAATTTCAAGGCGAAAATATACCATGGGAAAAAACAATAAATATATAAAATGCAAATCTTCTGATGCTCGGAAGCTCGAGGCGCCTGTCTGGAGAAGACGGGGGAATATTTTTTGTTGACTTTCTTATTTCTTGTTTATCCATGTGCTGGAAGGGTATTATATTTTTCAATTCCATCGCATTAGAAATTATTCATAGATTACAAAAAGTCCAAATAAGACGTAATTATGTTAATGTATAAGGGAGATAGATGCATTAGATACATACATACATACATCAAATTTTAAGACCGAGTGTTCCACACATACGTGCAGTTTCAGTCTCTTGTCCTAATGGCGGCGTTCCAGGCAACCCTGTTAACTTGACAAGCGCGAAATAGACCTAGGGGCTAGGGTAGTTATTTGTGCATTTCTAGCCTTGGATTCTGACAGAATTGGTTATATTTACAATATAGAGCATTATTTGTTTTCGGTATGCTTTTATTTTACATATATGATGTATATATGAACCTTCAAGAGTGCTAAAATAAGTGGGAAAAGCATTTGGGTGGTGAAAAACGAAGATATTGGCCACCCGGTCATAATCTCAGGCGAGAGAGAGCCACAGGCAACCCTCCTCTCTCGCTGTCTGTGAGGTAACTGAGACGAGCGGGGCGGTGTGGGCCGGTGTCTGGGTGTTACATAACGATCTTTTCTGCAACCCACTTGTGCTACATTATCGCGGGAGAGAAAAATAACCGATAAATGATGATAATAAGAGGAAAAATAGGTGATAATTGAGGAGGGGGGGGAGGGGGGATAAGGGGGGGAAGGGGGGGGGGGGGGTGGGGTGAGATTTACATGGATGAGTACTGGAGGGGAATTATCTCACCTAGAGACAAATTCCTTTGTTTTGATAGGCCCTTTTTTTTTTGGGAAGTTTTTTTTTTATGGTCTTGCTTCCGTGAGGCCCATCGCGTTCCCTATAGGAAGCCTTCCGTGAGGCCTATCGCGCTTGCCGGGTTAAGGGCTGCTTCACTTGTCAAGTTCTTGGATTTGAGATCGGCACGTATAGTCCGATCCCAGGTCTTCCTCGGTCCACCCCTTGGTGCAGCTCCCTCCACAATCACAGACCTGCATTTTTTCACCCAATTTTGTTCATCCATTCTCTCCACATGTCCATACCATCCCAGTCTACTTGTACGCATCACCTTGCTAATACTCTTTATACCTATACTCTCCTCAGCTCAACATTTGTTATTCTATCCTGTAGCCTGGCCCCACACATCCATCTCACCATTCTCATCTCATTACGTTCCATTCTGTTGACATCCTCTACTTTAACGGCCCATGTTTCTGAGGCATACGTCATTGCACTTCTATCACATGAGGCATACACCTTTCCCTTCAGGGGGAGAGGCATTCTTTTCATGGTCAGGATTGGCAGCAGTTCTCTGAACTTCCCCCAGCCACATCTAATTCTAGCAACAGTGGCAAAGATGGTATCTCCAAGGTAACAAAACTTGTTCACCAGTGCCAATGACTCATTTCCAAAATTCACAGCCACAGGATCATCATTTAACACAAGCTCGCCTTTACACACTACGCACTCAAATTTCTCTATTTTCTGACTTATCCTTTGGCAGGGGTCCCTTTATTCTACTACAGCGCTTACTCCCATGGTGTACTCAACATCGGCAGATGCTACATTGAATTGAGTTAACGCCCACACCCTTTCCACACACTGTACATGGGTATGCACCGCTCTTTTCCACATTGCCTTGTCTCAATCTACAATGCATAACCTTTGTTTTGTTAATATTTACTCTTAAACCCTTGATCGCCATGCCCTCTCTCCATTCACTGAAGATAGATAGATAGATAGAGAGAGAGAGAGTTGCTAGGTCCATGCGATCGATAAAATACGAACATATATGAGACGGATTTAAATTTCTGAAAAGACAAAAAGAGAAATTTTTATTGACTCTTTTTAATTTTATTATGTATGTGTTGGAAGGATAATATTGTTTTAAATTTCATCGTATTAGAAATGATTCATAGATTAAAAAAAGACCAAATAAGACATAGATATACAGTATATATATATTATGTATAAGGGAGATAGATTAATTAGATAGGCAGACAGACATTTGATGCATAAATAACATTCAGACTAATTGGCGGAGAACCCTGTCTGGATATGCCAAAAGTCCGGATCTGCCGAAAGTTTGGACATATATTCAGCCATCCAGTCAAATCCGGATGGCTTAAACATGAGTCCGGATATCTAACTTAAATAACCAGACTTAGGTTTCAGCCATCCAGACAAATCCAGATGGCTGACATACAAGTCTGGATATCTAACACTGTATGTAAATAATATGTGTGGAAACTTGCATTCGTCTCGTTCGTTTCCGGATGGACTTATTATTTTTCCCAAGCCATCCAGACAAGTCTGGTTGACTGAAACATGAGTGTGGACCGAAATACCTGTCTGGATCTCTTGGGTTTCCGGATCTGAGAGCACCGGATGGGTGGGGTTTTACTGTACCTAGGCTTGGGCCGCCACCCGTGTATGATCCCGACTTTTCGGAGTTGTGGCTGACTTTGGAACTTTGGAGGTTATCGTTTCCAAATAAATCTGTGTATATAAAACACGTGTATATCGAGACCTGACTGTACTGCTGTTTTCTGATGATACAGTTCTGATGAGCGATAATAAATGGGAGTTGCAGGGTCTGGTAAATATGTTTGGAACAGTGTGCGAAAAACGGAATCTGAAGGTAAATGAGGGGAAGAGCAAGGTGAAGCCACAGAGTGTGAGGTGAAGTTGAACGGTCAGGCTATGGAGATTGTCAGCTCATTTAAGTATCTGGGCAGTGTGCTGAGTAAGGATGGGAGTATGGATGAAGAAGTGCGGGAGAGGGTGCAACAAGGGAAGAGGGTTGTAGGAATGCTGAAAGCTGTAACAAGAAATGTGGTGGTCAGAATGGAAGTGAAGACGTCCTTGCACGACAGTGTGGTAATCCCCACATTGACTTGCGGAAGCGAAGCATGGACGTTGGTGGAGAAACTCAAGACCAAAAGTGAGAGGGGTAGAAATGAGTTACTTGAGAAGTGCGTGCGGAGTCACATGGAGGGATAAACAGACAAATGAGGAAGTAAGAGGGAGGTGTGGTGTGGAGTTAGATATGCTGGAAAGTGTGAAAAGGAACACCTTGAGATGGTTCGGCCATATGGAACGTATGGGAAGCCAGAGAATGACTAAGCGGGTGTGCGAGAGCGAGATGGAAGTACAGAGAGGGAGAGGTAAACCGAGAGAAAGGTGGAAGGATGGAGTGAAGAAGTAAATGGATGAAGGCGGTGCTGGTTGGGAGGGTGGGGCGTCGACTGACTGGGGACAGAGGTGCATGGGGGCATTTCGTTCGTAGCCACCCCTTCGGGGATCACGGCGTTAGGCAATAGATAGATAGATAGATAGATGTACTGTATTCGAATTATTTTATTATACATATGCATCTAGTTTCTAGATCTGTGTTTTTATTTATACCTTTTCTTTTTGTTAACTTCGTGCCCGTGCATCATTTTAAAAGAACGCACCTTGCGAAGGCCCGGAACCCGGGTGTCCTTTTAAAGTTTGTAAGCTTGAAAGCTTCCTTAACCCTCGGTACCTGGTTGGGCTCTCAGGCACCCATAACATACTCGTGCCATGGAGCCCGGATGGGCTCTCAGGCACCGGGTGCTTGCGTTATTGCTTTCGAATCGCGCGCGTAAATTTTTGTTGTTGTGGGGTGGTAGACAGCGCCACCACGCTCGAACTACACCACAGCATCAGTCTCTACCCCGACGCCATCATGGATAGTAAGCCCAAAACCGATTCCGCTGTGTCCGATTCCGTGCCTCCTACGACGCCCGCCCTGGTTCGTCGTATTACACGAAGACGTCTTCGCAAGAACATTCTTTCTCCAGGAGGTATTGAAAGAACCTTGCGAATGCTAGATATAGCTGGAACTGATAATGATAGTGATGTTGATGAGGGAGCGAGTGGGAGATCGTCTAATCGAGTGATTATGGTGACGAGAGCAGTGACCAAGACGCTCAGTTCAAGGGGTTTGAGAGTGAACACGAAAGTGATGAGAGTGATGAAGGTGATGTATCAGCTTTCGCGGAAGCTGGTGAAGGTGCAGAGAGTGAAGTGGGGAAAGTGAGCGAGTGGGAGAGTTCAAGGTCAACCTCCAAGTTTCCCTTGAGTGACGCCACTCCTAGCCCTTCGCCAGCTAAATCGCCTTACCAGATACGCTTTTATAGGAAGCAAATACTGGAAAAGGCAGCCGTGGCAGCCTGGGAAGATGCCAAAAGGCTTGGTGAGAATGACGCTCTGAGTGAGGGTGAGCGTGGTGACTCATCTAGGCCGCCATTGTCTCCCTTATCTACCCAAGCCACCCAAGATGCCCCGGGCGACCGCCATTGTTCCCCACCACCCCCACCACTGCCGAGGGTTGAGGACCCCCCACTTTCGGCCTATTTGCCTCCTGGGTCCCCCGACAGGAGATATACTGCTGCCGAAAAGGGGAAAGGCAGAAAATATGTGAAAAAAGGCCAGCAAACTAGGCGGGCTTTGTTCGAGGGCCCCGCGGCGTCCACCCCTGCCGGCCCCAGCCATGCACACCTGCACTTTCCCCACGGTCCTCCCCAACTCTCCAGACATCAACAAGTGTGCCTGAAGATGTTTTGGAGCCCGCATCACCAGTACCTGTGCCTAGTGACAGTGAAACTCAGCTTTCTACCACTCGTAGCAGGCAAAGAAGCCCAGAACCTCGGGGAGTCATAGCCTCACCTGCCACTCCTTCCCCACCTCGCCCCCCACCCACGCATCAATCGTTCCCCGCCAGATTATGCGGAGGGCACTGACGAGGAAGGACACCTGACAGATGACTCTGGCCATGATTATATGGGTCCACCGTCATGGCAAGATGACTACTCTGATGACGACTATATGGATATGGACGACCCTGAACCCATCCGCTCCACCCAGGGGCGTCGTCTTGGGGGCCGCCCTGGCCGCCCTAGGGTGTGCACCTCCCATGTCGGCCGTGGGCATACTGGGCCACCACCCGCAGTGCCTCGTGTGCGTCGCCAAGACTCATTCTCGATCTTCCAGTGGGAAGACCTGGCTGACGGGGATGATTACAACCCTGATGTGCCACCTTTTGATGAGGCACAGGAGGGTTCAGGAATTACCCCCAATTTTCCCGCAGGCCCCAATGCTTTACCACATGAGCTTTTTGAGGCCTTTTTTGATGAGGAGGTGGTAGGCTTTGTCATAAAGGAAACAAACAAGCAACACCAGATGCAGGTGAACATGTTTGAAAAGGTTACCAAGGGCCACATGAGGCAATGGACCGAAGTGACTCATCACGAGTTCATGGTCTTCCTGGCACTCACAATGCTAATGCCTCATGTGAAGACACACAGGTTGCCTGACTATTGGATCACCAATGATCTGATATCCACCCCTGCCTTCGGGAAGTACATGTCACGCGACCGGTACGTCGACATCCTCGCCCAGCTCCATCTCGTCACCAACACCGACGTACACCGCCCAGACAAGCTGTGGAAGATACGAACCTTGTACGAGATGATGCGACAACGGTTCAGTTCATACTTCAAGCCCTTCCGCAAGGTTGTCATTGACGAGTTTCTTGTGCTGTTCCGGGGGAAGCTCCACTTCCGGCAGTACATCCCCTCAAAGAGACATCGCTTTGGCATCAAATTCTTTGTGCTGTGAGACTGCAGAACTGGTTATGTCCTGGACTTCCTGGTCTACAGCGGGAAGGAAGGGGACTTGCTTGCGGACCCCACCATTGGCTTTGGCGGAGCAGTGGTGCAAGCCATGATGGACCGCTACTTCCACAAGAATCACGTCCTCTACACGGACAATTACTAAACGTCCCCCACGCTCTCCAAGTACCTCCACGAGCGCAAAACGGGTACTGTAGGCACAGTATGAGGAAAAAGGAAGGGCATGCCAGCTTTCCCTCCGAAGACCAAGAAAGGCGATGTGTTTCGCAAGAAGTCGGGGCCCATTCTGGCTATCCACTGGCACGACCAGCGGAAGGTCAACCTCCTCACCACCATCCACAAGGGGGAAATAGTCGAGACTGGCAAGGTGAATCGCCACACCCAGGCCAGGTTGACCAAGCCAGATGCTGTCCTCGACTACAACATCAATATGAGGCTGGTCGACAAGTCAGACATGCAGATTGGCTTCATTGACTGTCTGCGTACCTCATGCAGATGGTACAAGAAGTTCTCTATGCATATGGTAGACATGTCTCTTCTGAACGCTTACAACATTTATAAGCTTCGGAATGCAAACTCACCCAGACAGTTCAAAAGCCTGCGGAGGTTCCACAAGCAGGCGATACTGGAGCTCCTGGAGAAGTATGCAATGCCACAGAGGGCAGTGCCACACGCTGGGCCCGCCGCCACTGACCGATTGCACTGTGCATATTACATGAATATGCACAGGCTCATTTCACTGCCTCTGACACCAGCAGGAAGAAAGCAGCAGAGGCGGTGCCATGTCTGCTACAACACCAGGCTGAGGGCGAGGACAGAAAAAAAGTCCACCATGGAGTGTGTGGAGTGCAGGGTGCCACTCTGTGCTGAAAGGTGCTTCTTTGATTACCACTCCAAGCAGCAGCTCTAATAATAGTGTGAAAGTATCAAAGACAGTGAGAGTGACGGTATCAGTGACATTTATTCTAGCCCTAGAAACAATAATAAGACAAATAAACTATAAATAATACAATAATAATGTGACAATAATATATATACAGTATAGCCAAAAAGTGGAAGTGAAACAATTTATTGTATTACAAAAGTTCAATTTATTATTAGAAAATGTATCTATCTATCTATCTATCTATTGCCTGACGCCGTGATCCCCGAAGGGGTGGCCACGAATGAACTGCCCCCATGCACCTCTGTCCCCAGTCAGTCGACTCCCCTCCTCCCAACCAGCACCGCCTTCATTCATATACTTCCTCACTCCATCCTTCCACCTCTCCCTCTCTGTCCTTCCACCTCGCTCTTGTACACCCTCTTAGTCAATCTCTCGCATTTCATAGGTTCCATATGGCCGAACCATCTCAAGTTGTTCCTTTTCACACTTTCCAGCACATCTACCTCCACACCACACCTTCTTACTTCCTCATTCGTCTGTCTATCCCTCCATGTAACTCCGCACGCACTTCTCAAGTAACTCATTTCCACCGCTCTCACTCTTGGTCTGAGTCTCTTCCCGAACGTCCATGCTTCGCTTCCGTAAGTTAGTGTCGGGATTACCACACTGTCATGCAAGGACTTCTTCACTTCCATACTGACCACTCTATTTCTTGTTACCGGTACTGCTTTCAACGTTCCTACAACCCTCTTCCCCTGTTGCACCCTCTCCCACACTTCTTCATCCATAGTCCCATCTTTACTCAACACACTGCCCAGATACTAAAAGAGCTGACAATCTCCATAGCCTGACCGTTCAACTTCACCTCACACTCTGTGACTTCACCCCTTTCGAAGACCATAACCTTGCTCTTCCCCGCATTTACCTTCAAATTCCGTTTTTCGCACACTGTTCCAAACTCATTTTACCAGACCCTGCAACTCCCATTCATTATTGCTCATCAGAACTGTATCATCTGCAAACAGCAGTATAGGAAGCTTCCACTCATTTCCCTCCCTTTTCAGCGATACACCAACATCCACTGCTCTTCCTAGTATTTCTTTCATGACTCCATCCATATATACAGTAAACAGAAAATTGATACAATTACAATAAGACCACAATAATAAGTGAAAGTGACACATATATGTATATAATAAGTTACATTCATATGATTAGAACCTATAGAAATATATAAATCAGTGAAAAAGACAATAAATTGTATATAAAACGCTTACAAATCATATTACTAAGTGAAAGTGACACAAAACCTAATATTTGATGTGCAATTTATAATAAACACCTGTGATAACGAATAATCAGTGCCTAATATTACAACAACAACAACAACAACTAATAAAAGGTACGGTATCCAGTGAAAATTAGCAGTATCAGTGACACAAAACCTAATATTTGATGTGCAATTTATAATAAACACCTGTGATCACAAATAATCAGTGCCTAATATTACAATAACTTAGCTCAATTACTAATAAAAAGTACGGTATAGAGTGAAAATTAGCAATATTAGTGACAGTGACACCCTAATACACATACTTTATATGATTGTCCTCAAAATAACTATAAAAATCTCAAATAAACATCAAATTGTCAATATCAATCACTAAAATCGTCTATCGGAGGCAAAGACTCTGGTGCGACGAGTGGCTAGGTGCGCGCTAGCCGGGGCCGGGGCGAGGCATCCGAATGCGGCAGGAATTTACCGCGGAAAAACACACTCGCCATTCTGCAACCACTGGGGCTAGAGACGTCTACTCAACGGAAATCTACAGAGGAAGGTTAGAGGAGCATTTTGGTTTTTTATTCATAACAATACATGCTGTCTTTATTAAGTTAGAGGGGAATTAACATAGCCCATAAATCGCCAAAACACCCGGGAACACAGTGTATGCGGGAGCTTAGGGGCCCGGTGCTGGAGGGTTAAGCGTGCTTTGAAAGCCGCGCGGCGAAACGTACAGTATGTAAACAAAGCCGATCGGACAGCCGACAAGCCTCAACAGGAAGAAGAAGAAGTCCAACCTTGTCTGCCATTACCAGTTAGAGTGAAAATTAGTCTCCCAAAGTGTCCGATATTGCTAAATCCGCGGAAAAACAGCCAAAACTCTCCACGGAAATTGTCCATCACACCTGAACCAGTTGACCTAGAGAGCTCTACTCAACACCAGTCTACAGATACAAGTAAGGGCTACATTTTGAGATTCATGTGAATTCTCTAGCAGTTTAAATAACAAAAATAGGCCTATGTTTTCATACAACGTTTTTTGGCCAGATCGCCCAGATTTGACTATCCACATCCATAAATGGTACCCGGGGAGGAAGGGTTAATCTACTCTATATTATTCCTTTACTTCCTTAACCCTTGGTACCCGGTTGGGCTCTGAGGAGGCCAAATCGAATTAGCGCCATGGAACGCGGATGGCCTGTTGAGCGCCATTACTTGAATTTGTGCTTTCGAAGCGTGCGCGTATATTTTGTTTGTTTACAAGCGGTACGCAGTGCCACTACGCTCGAACTACAGCCCAGCATCAGTCTCTACCCCGCCGCCATTATGGAAATTACCAAAAAAATCGTTTCGACTGTGTCCGTGCCTCCTACGACGCCTGCCCCGGCTCGTCGTATTACATGACGGCCCCTCGTCAAGGATGTTCTTTCTCCGGGAGGAATAGATAGAACCTTCCGTGAGCTAAATTTTGCTGGTAGTGACAGTGATAGTGATGTTGACGAGATGAGTAGTGGCCATTCGTCTCATTACACATCGAGTGCATATTATTCTATTGACGAAGAACCTGAGTTCAAGGGATTTGCGAGTGAACATGAGAGCGATGCAGATCCTGAAGGTGGGGAAACAGGTGTCACAGAAGCTGATGAAGAGAGTGAAGTGGGTAAAGTGAGCGATTGAGAGAGCTCAAGGTCAAGTGAGGGTGAGCGTGGTGACTCATCGTTTTCTGGGCGGCCATTGTCTCGCTTATCTACCCAAGCTGCCCAGGGCGATCGCCATTGATAATAAACACCTGTGATAATGAATAATCAGTACCTAATATTACAATAACTTAGCCCAAATTGTTGTTGTTCCCTAAGCTGCCTGGCCGAACAGCCCCGAGTCCCTGAGAAAGGCCATGGCCACGATCGGGCATTCCCACAGAGCTCTCATTGAGTGTAGATTGTGTTGTTGGCGTAAGTGGTTGTGTGAAATGCAGTCTTCTATGATGTGTTTAATGGTATGGGGTGCTGTGTTACATCCCGGGCAGGCGTCGACAACGGAGTCATCCAGTCTCTTCTGATAGCTCAGGAGAGCTGGATGGTGTCCGCATCTCAGCCTGGCCAGGTGGACTCTGTCCTCGCGAGGAAGGGAGGATTCGGAAGGATGGATTTCGGGAGGTCGTGCATGCAGCTGCGTGTTGTCTGTGAGTGAGTGGATGGATCGGTGAGAGATATGAGTATGGATGTGCTTCTGGAAGTTGGTTCGGGGTGGGCAGGGAGGGAGAGAGGACAATAATTGTGTGTGATACCGTGTGCTGGGTGTTGTTTTGATATTTCTTGGTGTCTGTGGGTGTGTTGCCATGTAGTTTAGTGGGTGGTCTTGGTTCGTGGAGGCTGCTGCCAGGAATTGAGTGCCTCTCATGTCCAGATGGTCTTTGACTTTGAGGATTTTGGTTTCTTGATGTAGGTGATCTGTGGGTGCAGTAGCTGTGCAGCCTGTAATGATCTTCAGGGCTTTGTTTTGAATAGTCTGTAAGGTCTTATGATGTGTTTCAGCTAGGTTAGAAGCCCAGGCTGGGCTTGCGTATTCCATCACTGATCTTATGTATTGTTTATATACTGTAGTGGTAGTTTCTTTGTTGTGTCCAAATTTTGTGTGAGCAAGTGACCTGAGGGCGTTAAGTCTGGGTGTCAGTTTCTTTTTAATGTTTGTGGTATGCTGTTTGAATGTCATATGAGTATCATATGTTACTCCTAGGATTTTGGGTGTGTGTGTATGTGTTAGGGGTGTGTTGTTTATGGTGAGTTAAGGGATGTATTCGTGTTCTGTCCAACTTGTGAGCAAGGTTGCGGTGGATTTGGCTGGGGCTAGATTAAGTCTGTTTGTAGTGCACCAGCCATGTAGTGTGTTGAGATAGGGTTGAAGGAGATCTGTTGCTCTTTTTGGGTCATGGTGTGTGCATGTGAGTGTTATGTCATCTGCATAGGAGGCTAAGTTTATTTGGGGCGTATTGGGTGTAGTTATATCGTGCATGTACAGATTGAAGAGTGCGGGTGATAGGACGGATCCTTGTGGGACTCCGTTTGGAAAGTTTCTGATTTTAGATGACTGACCGGCAAAAGATACGTGTGCACATCTGCCTGCTAGGAAGTTGGCCAGCCACCTTTTTGTGTTGTTGTGCATGTTTGTGTTGTAGATTTTGTTTGTTAGGTTGTGGCGGGGGATGGCATCGAAGGCTTTACTAATGTCGAGTGTGGCTAATAGTGATCTGTGTGGTGGTCTAGCTGAATTGATGCCGTCGAAAGCTCTTTGTGTAAGGTCTGTGAGAAGGGTGTTTGTTGAGTGCAGTGGCCTAAAGCCATGTTGTGTTGGAGCTAGAGGTAGGTCAGGTGTAATTAGTTGTAATACTAGGCGTTCCATGACTTTGGAGGGGGAGCAAAGGAGTGTGATGGGGCGGTGCGAGGAGGGTAGCATGGGGTCTTTGTTGGGTTTGGGGAATGTGATGATGATACCATGCTTCCAAATGTCTGGTATTGTGTTGTGTGAATAGCTGTAGTTTGATATGTTAGTGAGTGCTTGTATGCCTTGTGGTCCCAGGTGTCTGAGGTGTATGTTGCTTATGTTGTCTAGGCCACAGGCGGGTGAGTGCTTGAGATTGTTGATGATATGCTTTGTCTGGTGATTGGTGAAGGGTGTATAGTCAGGGTCTGTGGGGAATTGTCTCTTACGTCGGATGACACGTCGGTCGTCTTTGTGAGGTTTTAGGTGGCTGACATGTAAGAAGTGATTGATGAGAGTGTTTGCTTGTTGTTTACATGAAGGAGTAGAGTCTGTTGTTGTGATTGCAGCATGTGATTGTGTTGTGTTGCTGTTGGAAAGTGTGATGCTGTTTAGTGTTTTGTAGAGTTTTTTGGGGTTTGTTTTGTGATCAAGTGTTTGTAGGAAGTTATTCCAATTTAGTTTTTGTTGTTCTTGTATTTTGTTGTTAGTTTGGGTGTTGAGTGCTTGAATTTGTTGTGTGACGTCTTGTGTGTGGGGTGCTGGGGAGTGTTTCAGTATGTCGCGTTGTCTGATGAGGTTTTGAATTTCTGGTGTGAAGTTGGGGTTGTGTCTTTTTCTGTTACCTCTTGGAATGTGTTTCTTGTCAGCGTTTTGGATAGTTTTATTGAGTATGTGTACAGCATTGTTGATGTTAGTGATGGGTGTACTGTTTAGAGTTGTGAAGTGATGTTCTGTCTCATTTGTGAATGCTTCCCAGTTAGCTCTTTTATAATTGGTGTATGTGTGTTTGTGGCTAGCTGGGGTGAGTCTGGTTTTGGTGGTGATAATGATTGGGAGGTGGTCAGAGCCTAAGGTTCTGACCACCCTCCAGGATGTTGTGGGGGCGAGTTCTGGGGAGCAAAAGGTGATGTCTGGAGATGATGGGTTATAGAGGGCTTGGTGAGGAATATGGGTATGTTGATGGATGTCGTTAAGGATGATGAGGTTATCGGTTTGGTTTTGTAGTACCAGCCCTCTGTCTGTGTCGGGGTTGTCGACAAACCAGGCCGACGTCTTGGCGTTGAAGTCACCACCCAGGATGGTGTGTGGGGTGTTTGTGATGTGTTGTAAGTGTGGTCTGTATTCATTTGGTACTGTAGGGGATGTTTGGGGAGGGATGTATGTGTTTATGATGGTTATGTTGGAGTTGTTGCCAGTGCGTATTTTAATTGACTGTATTTCTGTTGTGTTATCATTTGGGGGGAGGAGGGATTTGGTTTGTACACTGGTTACTATGTATGATATTTCTTTGTGTACCAGGGTGATGAGTCCACCGCCCCCGCCGACAGCCCGGTCTTGTCTGATGGTGGTGAAATTATGAAATGTGGGTGTTTTTTGTGTTGTGCGGAGTTTTGTTTCTTGTAAGATGGCAATGTGTATGTTATGTTTTTTTTTTTTGTTTTTTTTTTCTATGTGATTGAGGGAGGCAAAAGGCATAACTGCCTATAGCGAGTGCCCCCCCCATAGTTGAAAGAGTGACAGGGCCAAAATCAAGGGACGTTCGAGCCAAAATGCCTGGACACACAGAGTTTGAAGCAATTCTGGGAGAGAGTTCCAGAGCTCAGCTGTTGAGTAGAAGAAAGTTTGAGAGTAACGTTTCACTCTTGGGTTGGAGAGTTGCACAGAGTAGGGGTGGGATTGAGTTGCAAGACGGGTACCACGTGCCCTACGTAAAGGAGGTGGTATGCACTGGGATAGCTCTGAGGAACACTGATTATTATAGTAGCGATAGAATAGCGAGAGAGATGCAACATTGCGGCGGAGAGAGAGAGATTGCAGAGAGTTGGTGAGTGGACGGGAGTTAATGATACGAAAGGCCTTCCTTTCAACTTTGTCTAGGAGAGCGGTGTGAGAGGAACCTCCCCACACATGTGAACAATACTCAATACAAGGTTGTTTGATGAAGTGTGAAAGTTCGTGTTTCTTTGTGTTGATGCCATCTATGTTCAGTTGAAGAATGTTAATGTTATGTGCACGATGTATGTTGGGTGCTGCTGCACGAGGATGGGGTGGGGGTGGGGGTGTGGGAGGGGGTGAGGTGGGGGTGGGGCTTGGGGAGCAGGAGATGGGGGTTGGAATGGATTAGGATGGGGTGTGGTGTGTTGAGTTGAGGATGTGGATGGTATGGGAAGGTTAGGTGGGTTAGGGAGGAGAGGTGGATGGGTTTTAGGGGGGGGAGTGGATGATATGGGAAGGTTAGGTGGGTTGGGGAGGAGAGGTGGACGGGTTTTAGGTGAGGGATTTGACTGGGAGAGGGAGGGGCATGAGGAACAGGTCCAGGTGTTTGTGTAGTGTTTCTTGGAGGCAAGTGTTGTGCAGGTGAAGTGGGTCCAGTTCCCGCATGAATTGCAGAGAACTGAACCCTTAGTATGGCGACTCGAAGTGATGGGTTTTGAGCAGGTTGGACATATGTATGTGTAGGTGGGTCCTGGGTTGCTCTCAATGTCTCCGGCTAGAAGAAGTCTTCGAGAAATGACAGCCGGAGAGTCATTTCTCGGTGTAGGAAAAACTGTGTGATGTGTGTGTGTGGTGTGAGAGTGTGGAAATTCCCGGCGCGACCGAAGTCGCTCCAAGGACCCGTGCCCCCAGGGAGGGGGCAGGGGATGGTTGTGACGGTTTGGCTCCCGAAACTGCTCCCCGCGGCCGGCATCCGGTTTTCCTCCACTGGTCGTTGATTTTGTCTTCGGCCGTGGAGGGACGGCAGCCATCCGCGGTTGGCAGCCTCGGGAGGTGGCACCACGGCGTAGACGCCGCCACATCAGCCCAAATAGTAATAAAAAGTACAGTATCGAGTGAAAATGAGCAATATCAGTGACAGTGACACCCTAATAGGCCTACACATACTTTTATATGATTGTCCTCAAACTAACTCTAAAAATCTCAACAAACATCCAATTGTCAACATCAAAAACTAAAATCGCCTATCGGACGCAAAGACTGGTGCGATGAGCGAGTAGGTGCGCACTAGCCAGGGCCGGGGCGAGGCATCCAAACGCGGCAAGAAATTCCTGCGGAAAAACTCACTCCTTCGCACACTCGTCATTCTGCAACCACTGGGGCTAGAGACGTCTACTCAACGCCATTCTACAGACGAAGGTGAGACAATCATTTTGCTTTTTTATTCATAATAATCCATGTTATCTTTATTAAGTTTCTGCTGAATTAACATAGCACAATAATCGCCGAAACACCTGGTACCAAGGTATACGGGGGAGCTTAGGGGCCAGGGTGGGAGGGTTAAATGTATTTTGTGTGGTATTTTAGGGTATAAAAACATCTTTGTTTAGTAATATGTTATATATCATGTGGTTTTTAGGTGATGAAAAGTAGAAATTTACGGTTGGCGCCAGAACCAATACCTATTTTCCCCATTTATCTTTAAAGGTAGAAACTTGCGGTTGGCGTCAGAACCAATACCTATTTTTCCCATTTATCTTTTAACTTCTATGTACGCGCAAATAAAGCTACTCGCCGACAGCGCAGTACACATCCCGAGCGTAGTTGTTGTTGTTATTATTCCCCAGGCTGTCTGACCGAACAGCCCCAAGGTCTTGAGCAAGGCCAAGGCCATAATTGAGCGCTCCCGAAGAAACCTCCCTGCTTACTACTAAGAAACCTAGGTGACCGAAGCCGCTCCCAGGGGAGGAGTCGAGGAGGGTGCGGAAACGCCCGGGACACCAAAGCCCCACCCATGGCCCTGTGCCCTTCAGCAATCCCCTCAACGATCCCGAGCGTAGTTTGAGGGTTCACTGTATTGTGAGAGTGATATAATCTGCTTCTGTGGAGAATGGTGCGTTTGATAATATTAACACTAGCTTTTATTATATTTTTATTATTAACCTTCTCATTTCAACCCTCAGCCCATGATATCCTAGTGAAGCGGCTTGGGTATATCTGTCAAGAAGAAGGAATAGAGTATGAAGATGATGTGTTGGATTCTTTTGTCGAGACCAGCGAAGGAGACTTAAGACGTGCCATTACAACACTACAGTCAGCTTCCAGGCTTCGCACGGGAGAAAAGATCAGGAAGCAGGATGTTTATGAGATTGCTGGTAGGCTTGGGCACTGTTTTCTTTATTTTATGTTTTAGTACTATCCTCCTCTAACTATCACCTTTTTAGCTCCTTGACTACAGAAGAACTATATTTAGTTGAATAAAATACTCAATGAGGTAATGTAGCTAAAAGTGAAAGAAAATTTGTCAGAAGTAAATGCTTATTGGGGTAAGAATATGTATACTGGAACCATTTTCCTAAGCTAAATGCAATTATTATTATTTATTTATTTTTTTTCTATGTGAGTGAGGGAGGCAAAAGGCAGAACTGACTATAGCGAGTGCCTCCCCCATAGTTGAAAGAGTGACAGGGCCAAAATCAAGGGACGTTCGAGCCAAAATGCTTGGACACACGGAGTTTGAATCAATTTAAGTCATAGGAAGAGGGAAAGACTGATTCTGGGAGAGAGTTCCAGAGCTCAGCTGTTGAATAGAAGAAAGTTTGAGAGTAACGTTTCACTCTTGGGTTGGAGAGTTGCACAGAGTAGGGGTGGGATTGTGTTGCAAGACGGGTACCACGTGACCTACGTAAAGGAGGTGGTATACACTGGGAAAGCTCTGAGGAACACTGATTATTATAGTAGCAATAGAATAGCGAGAGAGACGCAGCATTGCGGCGGAGAGAGAGAGAGATTGCAGAGAGTTGGTGAGTGGACGGGAGTTAATGATACGAAAGGCCTTCCTTTCAACTTTGTCTAGGAGAGTGGTGTGAGAGGAACCTCCCCACACATGTGAACAATACTCAATACAAGGATGCACTATGCCCCTGTACAGAGCAAGAAGCTGTGCAGTCGTAAAGAACCCCTTAAGGCGGTTGAGCACACCCAGCTTCTGGGAGGCTGCCTTAGCAAGACTGGTAATATGGTCCTTCCAAATGAGAGCAGAAGAAAAAGAGACACCAAGAATATTGAGAGAAGATGAAGGATTGATTTTTGTATTGTTGAAGAATAAGGGATAGTCCGCTGGGAGTTCCGGACGGGTAGATAGATGGAGAAATTGGGTTTTGGAAGCATTGAAGGTAACAAGGTTTTCTCTGCCCCAATTGGAGATAGTAGTTGCTTAACTATACCCAGAATCTAATGAAATAAGATGTCACCCAACTAATATCGTGCATATTACCATTGCAGGTGTGGTGGAGGAAAAATGGTTGGATGAACTATTAGAAATATGTTCTACCAACTCATACGAAAAGCTCACTGACTTCTTGAACACCATGATGGCCGAAGGATTCTCTGCCAGCCAAGTAAGTACACATGAAAACCTGTCATATGTATATTCTGTGTGTGTATTTACCTAATTGTAGTATACAGGAGTTGAGCTTTTAGGCTTGTATTGTCCTACTTCATGAGTTACAATTGTCTAACTTTGCTTTAAAAATATGGATATTTTTTGCACTCACCACTTTATCTTCTGATTCCATTTATTTATACTTTTGCAATGGAAACTATACTTTCTCATATCTATACATCTTCCTTTCATTAGCTTATATCTATGTCCTCTAGTTCTACCATTATCCTTCACAATAATATCCATCGTCCACCTTCTCAAGTCCTCACATATGTTTGTCCACACATACACATGCACATAAAATTCCAAGACTGAGTGCTCCACACATAAGTGCAGTTTCAGTCTCTTGTTCTAATGGCGGCGTTCCAGGCAAACCTGTTAAGGGCTGCTTCACTTGTCAAGTTTTTGGATTTGAGATCGGCACGTATAGTCCGATCCCAGGTCTTCCTCAGTCCACCCCTTGGTGAAGCTCCCTCCACAATCACAGACCTGCATTTTTTCACCCAATATTGTTCATCCATTCTCTCCACATGTCCATACCATCCCAGTCTACTTGTACGCATCCCTTCGCTAATACTCTTTATACCTAAATGTCTCCTCAGCTCAACATTTGTTATTCTATCCTGCAGCCTGGCCCCACTCACCCATCTCACCATTCTCATCTCATTAAGTTCCATTCTGTTGACATCCTCTACTTCATCATCATCATCATCATCATCATCATCATCATCTCCGACGCCTTGTTTCCGCCTGGGAAACCCCCGCTAGAGGATGGCCATGACAGAAACGTCTCCAAGCTACTTTGTCGAGACATGCCTCCCTTGCCCGTGCCACAATGCCCCTTCCACTACGTGGAAGTTTTTCTTCAATATATTTTTCCACTTTCTTTTCCCATACCATAGGTGGTCTTCCACTACTAGCGGTTCCACTCACCTGACTCCCATATATCTTTCTTGGCATTCTGTCTTCATCCATTATCTGAACATGACCATACCACCTCAAAGTGCTTCTCTTTATCCACTCAACCACACCACAATCAATGCCCAAAGCCTGCTCTTCCATTCCAAAGGACTCGTACACTTCCCTATTACTTGGCCCATCTAGCCTATTCATGCCAGCTGCCATTCTGAAAAAGCTCATCTCCACAGCTCTCAGTTTGGAGAGGTCCTCGTCACTTGCTGTCCATGTCTCGCTTCCATACGAGAGTGTTGGGAGCAGCATACTGTTTCTCAGTGACTTTTTGACTTCCTGGCTAACCATTCTTCCTTTGAGAATAGCTATCAAGTTCTCCAATCACCTTTCTCCCTTGCATTTTTCTCTCTTTTATCTCACTCTCCATTTTACCATATTTGCATAGTACAGCTCCCAAATACTTGAAACTTTCAACCTCTTCAAGTACTTAATTTTTCATTTTTATTTTACAACTTTTCTCATGTTCTTTCTTGATTCTATATTTGTCCTTAAAATCTATGGTTTCATGCATTCTTCTCTCAAACACCATTACCTTGCATTTCCCTACATTGACCTTTAACTTTCTCTTTTCACATACCCTGTCAAAGTCAGTGACCACTCTCTGAAGTTCTTCCGCATTTTCCGCCAACAGGACTGCATCGTCCGCATATAGGGTCTCACATAAAACGAGTTTATGGTCGATAAACGAGGGCGTTTTATGCGATTTCGTTTTATGTGAACACAGCATTTTGGTGGCGCAATATCGTCAATGTTCACTGTAAGCGAAAATTTTCGTACAAAGCGAACGATATTTCGTACGTTTTGTACGATATTTCGGCGCTCTATATGAAAACTCCTCGGATTTGCCCCACTTTGGCGGCGGACTCGTTTTATGTGATCACATTCGTTCTGATCGAAAATTAAATATTAATATTTTAGGTCGGTCGTTTTAATCGACTCGTTTTATGCGAACACGTTTTATGCGGGACCCTACTGTATCTTCCATGTTATTCCCTCTGATTCCAGTCTAGCTCCCACACCCATTGATCCAGCCCTACATTCTCTAATCACTCCATCCATGTATATATTGAACAACCAAGCTGACATGACGCATCCCTGTCTTACACCTACATTGACCTCAAAACTTTCACTTAACTTATCCCCTACCTTCACATTTGCCATTGCATTCCTATAAAAAGATTTTACTGCCATTAGCAACTCTCCTCCCACACCATATACTGTTAACATATCCCACAGACCCTCCCAGTCTACTTTGTCGTAGGCTTTTTCCAAATCCATGAATGCTGCATAGAGTGTTCTATTCTTGGCCAGATACTTCTCTACCAACAATCGCATTCAGGCTATCTGGTCAACGCAGCCCCTGCCCTTTTTGAAACCTTCCTGTTCCTCGCCTATTTTGTCATCTGTTATCTTCTGTAGTCTCTCTGTTACTACTCTTGCGTGTACTTTGCCAGGTATGCTAAGCAAGCTAATTCCCCTCTACTTTAACCCATCGGATCCGGGGGGGCTCATATGATCCCGATCGCTGTGTCCGGGGCCATTTTCGTACAGTCAAACTTCATAATTCAGTAGCTACTGATTGAGACCACCTAGAGCAGTCAATTTTTTTGCAAAGTGTAGAACTTTTTGTTGTCTGTAGACTGCCGTTGAGACGACATCGCTACGACACGTGGTTGCCGAGTTATGATGATTTTAGCGGCGATTTTTAGCCGCGCATTTTGCCTCATAATAGGCCTCCCGGATTCCTGCCAATTATTATTTTTTCCTCATATGAGGCCTCCCGGATCCGATGGGTTAACGGCCCATGTTTCTGAGGCATACGTCATTGCATGAGGCATACACCTTTCCCTTCAGGGGGAGAGGCATTCTTTTCATGGTCAGAATTGGCAGCAGTTCTCTGAACTTCTCCCAGCCACATCTAATTCTAGCGACAGTGGCAGCCTCGGCCCCACCACCGGCAGAGATGGTATCTCATAGGTAACAAAACTTGTCCACCAGCTCCAATGACTCATTTCCAAAATTCACAGCCACAGGATCATCACTTAACACAAGCTTGCCTTTGCACACTATGCACTTAAATTTCTCTATTTCTGACTTATCCTTCAGCAGGGGTCCCTTTATTCTACTACAGCGCTTACTCCCATGGTGCACCCAGCGTCGACAGATGCTACATTGAATCGTGTTTACGCCCACACCCTTTCCACACACTGCACATGGGTATGCACCTCTCTTTTCCACATTGCCTCGTCTCAATCTACAATGCATTACCTTGGTTTTGTTAATATTGACTCTTGAACCCTTGCTCGCCATGCCCTCTCTCTATCTTCTGAATTTGGCCTCAGCATCTTGCATATTGTCAGCTATTAGGACTAAATCGTCTGCATCAAACAGTTCCAACGGGAGTCCGCCTTTAAAAGCTCTAGACCAGTGGTTCTTAACCCGGGGGGGGAGCGTTTGACAATGCTAGGGGGGTGTGGGGTAATCAAAGTTCAAAATAGGGCTTGGCCATTCAAATGCATACAGGGTAATCGCAAAGATATATATAAATAAGAAACTTTGATAGGAAAAATTCACAACCGTCATTCAGAGCAACCACATGTAATGTTGACATAAAACCATTAATCAGTTTTAATCCTTACATGCAGTTTGTTTATTTGTTCGCCCTTCTTACAGTATCTTGCGTCTTAAGCATCCATATGGAATGGATAAAAAAAATAGTTATCTAAGCATCAGAGGCATGTGTGTATTTACCTATTTGTATTTACCTATTTGTAGTATACAGGATTTGAGCTTTTTAGGCTCGTATTGTCCCGCTTCCTGAGTTACAATTATCTAACTTTGCCTTAAAAATATGAATGTTTTTGGCACACACCACTTCCTCTTCCAACTGATTCCATTTACTTATACTTCTGTAAGGGAAACTATACTTTCTCACATCTCCTTTACATCTTCCTTTCATTAGCTTATATCTATGCCCCCTAGTTCTACCATTATCTTTCACAATATAACCCTTCTTGTCCACCTTTTCGAGTCCTCTCACACATTTGTACATCATAATCATATCGCCTCTCTCCTTCCTATCCATTAGAGATGGTAAATCTAATTTCTTTAATCTCTCCTCATATGGTAATTCTCTCAGTTCTGGTATCATCCTAGTTGCAGCTCTCTGAACCTTCTCCAGCTTCTTTATATGCTTTTTTGATGTGGTGCCCACACCACTGCCGCATACTCCAGTCTTGGTCTCACCAATGTTTTTATTATTTTCTCCAGCATCTCCTCGTTTATATAGTTAAAGGCTATTTTTATTCTGTTTAGCAGTCCATATGTTTCTCCCACTATCTTATTAATATGATTCTCAGGTGAAAGATCACTCCTAACAGTTATCCCTAAGTCCTTTTCTTTCTCTGATGGGTTAATAGTGTTTTCTCCTAACTTATATTCCATATGAGGCCTTCTTTTACTTACTCCCATTTCCACTACATGACATTTATTTGTGTTGAATTCCATTTTCCACTTCTTGCTCCATTGATCTATCCTATCCAAATCCCTCTGTAATTCCCTACCACTGTTTTCATCCTCTATACGCTTCATGATCTTGGCATCATCTGCAAACATATTCATATATGCATTTATATCCTTTGGCATGTCGTTAATGTGTGTGTGTGTGTGTGTGTGTGTGTGTGGTGGTGGTGGTGGGGGGGGGGGGGGGCATCATGAATACAGTCCTGACCAAAGGGGGGCACGGTGCTAAAAAGGTTAAGAACCACTGCTCTAGACAGTGCCTCCAGGACCATAATAAAGAGGAGGGGGCTTAACACTGAACCCTGATGGACTCCAACACGGACTGCGAAGTCATCACTCAGTACACCCTTCACCCTCACTGCACTTCGCGAATCCTCGTACATCTTCATTATCACACGCACCAGCCACTTTTCCACACCTAGTTTCCTCATAGCCCACTGCACAACATCTCTAGGCACCCTGTCAAAGGCCTTCTCCAGGTCTACAAACACAAAGTAAAGATCCCTTCCTATATCTTCCTGACTATGAAGATAGCATCGGTTGTACCACGTCCTGGCATAAAACCAAACTGCATATCATCAATGGAGATCCTTTGCCTGATCAAACCCTCAGAGACTCTCTCACAGACCTTCATGATTTGGTCAAGGATTTTCAGGCCCCTATAATTACCTCTATCTAGCGCATCCCCTTTTCCTTTGTATATATTTACTATTACACTTTTGTGCCAATCGTCTGGGATTTTCTCATCTTTAATAATGGCGTTTATCAACTCAGTGACACCAGTCTTCCCTGAGGCTTTTTTCATCTCGGCGACAATGTCAGAGCACCCTGGAGCTTTACCGTCCTTCATTTTATTGATTGCGTCGCTCACTACAGCTGGTGCTATCAAAGGAGGGGGTCAAGATATTGGTTTTTCGATACTAAGCTGTTCCTTATCCCATTCAAACTCTACATTTAGCAATCGTTCATAGTGTGCCTTCCATGCTTCTCTGATTTCATTTTCTGCATACACAATCTTCCCATTATCGTTTCTAACACACTGTTCACCTATAATATCCTTACTGTCATTTTTAACTCGCCTAGCTAGATTGAAGATCCCATTGGGATTGTCACTGTTACACACTTGTTCGAGGACCAGGTCCTTAACCCTCTCACGACCATATGACGCAGAGGTTGCCAGATTAGCAATACTAAATAGAGTTCTCTCACTCTTATAATTACCTCTCCAAAATTAGTTTTCTGCCCACAGCTAACTCAAAGACAACTGCAGAGGTTGAAGTAACTAAACTAAAGGTTTCTAAATACCCCTGATGGTAACAAAGGCTTTAAAGTATCCCTAATAGGCTCAAAATTGCGTCAAGAACGTGAGAGAGTTAATGCCTTTTTTAGCATTGTAAATCTATCTATCTATATGCTCAGGCCCAATCCCCATTTTGGGGTAGCCGACTCAAGACAGAGCAAGAACAGGGAAAACACAAAAACAACATAAAACAAAAAATAAACACAGATAAAAAACACAAACTCTCATACATCCAGGTCACCCAGGAGAAGACCCAGAGACCAGGGTTACCAAGGTCGCTCCAGCACTCTCCCGGCCCCTGACCACCCGGAGAGGTTCCGATCTCGGCAGGTAGACATGCAGCGGAGCCAAAGCCACAAGCCCTCCCACCACACTTCCAGGCACACCCTTCATATTAATCGTCTCCCCGGGCCAGGCGCCTGATGGACTATTATCTAGTCCAACTTGCGCCCGACCCCTTACTCCAAATGACCACGTGTTCACTCAACTATTCACAAGCATTCTCCATTCACTCCTGTCCACCACCACTTCCCCTGCCTGATCTATAGTCATTCCTCTATCATCCAAAGCCTTTCTTAAACAGTCTCTCCATCTCAATGGGGGTCTTCCTGCCCTTCTATCTCCCCTTGTACCTGACTCACATATTCTCTTTGTAAGCCTTTCATCTCCCATTCGTTCAACATGACCATACCATGTATTGTAAATAATAATCATATAACAAATGTTGAATACGCAAGCCCAGCCTGGGCTTCTAACCTAGCTGAAACACATCATAAGACCTTACAGACTATTCAAAACAAAGCCCTGAAGATCATTACAGGCTGCACAGCTACTGCACCCACAGATCACCTACATCAAGAAACCAAAATCCTCAAAGTCAAAGACCATCTGGACATGAGAGGCACTCAATTCTTGGCAGCAGCCTCCACGAACCAGGACCACCCACTAAACTACATGGCAACACAACCACAGACACCAAGAAATATCAAAACAACACCCAGCACACGGTATCACACACAATTACTGTCCTCTCTCCCTCCCTGCCCACCCCGAACCAACTTCCAGAAGCACATCCATACTCATATCTCTCGCCGATCCATCCACACACTCACAGACAACACGCAGCTGCAAGCACGACCTCCCGAAATCCATCCTTCCGAATCCTCCCTTCCTCGCGAGGACAGAGTCCACCTGGCCAGGCTGAGATGCGGACACCATCCAGCTCTCCTGAGCTATCAGAAGAGACTGGATGACTCCGTTGTCGACACCTGCCCGGGATGTAACACAGCACCCCATACCATTAAACACATCATAGAAGACTGCATTTCACACAACCACTTACGCCAACAACACAATCTATACTCAATGAGAGCTCTGTGGGAAAGCCCGATCGTGGCCATGGCCTTCCTCAGGGACTCGGGGCTGTTCGGCCAGGCAGCTTAGGGAACAACAACAACAACAACAACAAATGTTGAGCTGAGGAGACGTTTAGGTATAAAGAGTATTAGCGAGGTGATGCGTACAAGTAGACTGGGATGGTATAGACATGTGGAGAGAATGGATTAACAAAATTGGGTGAAAAAATGCAGGTCTGTGATTGTGGAGGGAGCTGCACCAAGGGGTGGACCGAGGAAGACCTGGGATCGGACTATACTTGCCGATCTCAAATCAAATTACTAGACGTTTCCGGTTCACCGGCTAAGTGTACCTTCACTATTCATATAGCTTTGCTTACAACAATGACCCAAAAACATGGATACCCTCGGGCATATTATCTATATGCAGTTCAGTAAAACCTAACATTTCAGGTACTATTTACCAAAAATCTACAAGTACCACCAATACTAAAGTATGTACAGTAAGCTTTTTAGAATTATCTCTTCTAGAACTCCTAGCTAGTCCCCATCTCCTGACAAGAAAATGTCCGGATCTAGCAGGAAAAGACAGGTCGGTCAGCTCAGAGCCTTCCAGTAAAAAACGGAAGAATAATAATAATAATAATAACAATAACATTTACTCAATTAGCTTTTACAGAAGGGGTACCACATAATATGTTACAAATATGACGGGTACCAACCGGGCATAATCCCAGCTAAGGATAGTCCATTAAAGCCTTTAGACATATTTCCATTGGGGTCCTGGAAGTTAACATACCACATATCCCCAGGCTTGGGACATTTATCTGACATGGCCGGTCACCCTGCTAATCCTGTTTTCGTCGAATAAACAAAGAATTACTGTACCTGCCTCCTCTACTGCCTTGGCTGAGCCAAGTGCTGAGCATGTCATCCCCTCCCCCTCCTTCCCTAGTATGGCTAGGTGATACTATTGAATAACATGTTGATTCAACCCCATTGTTTTCTCCACCCACATTGATTCTCCCTAAAAAACGGATTCAGATGACTACTGAAGCTGAAATACATAAACCCAGGAGGCTAGTGGGGCTAATTTCAAGTAATTTTTCTTAAATCCATGCAGGAATGTGGCAAGCAAATCCAACGGACATTTTTACGCCGTTAGATAAGACTATCCGAGATCTCAAAGTAGTTCTCTTGCTCCTTCCAGATTACAACATACCATACCAAACTCAGTTCCACTGGCTCAGGTACTTGTCCATCCTAAACAACCTGCTCGTAAAATAACAACTCCCGATAGCGAACTCTTATGCAGGCAGTATGAAATGGCATTCAGTGAGCCTGATGAAACAAAAGTCATCAGAGACCAAAATATATTTTTCATGGAAACCTCCCCCACGGAAACCCCCCAGATGCTGGATATTGATTTCGGTCCAAAAGACATAGAAGAGGCCATTTCCAACATGCCATCCCACTCGGCACCAGGCCCGGACTCGTGGAACTCGATCCTAATGAAGAAATGTAAGGAAAACCTCTCAAAACCCCTGGCTATAATGTGGAGAAGGAGTCCTAGACACTGGTGATATACCAGATAGCTTGAAAAACGCAATAATTGCCCCACTGCATAAAGGGAGGGAGTAAAGCACTACCAAAAAACTACCGCCCGTTAGCTCTAACCTCCCACATCATTAAAGTTTTCGAGCGAGTCCTGCGAAGCAAAATCTCAACATTCATGGAGGCAAATGAACTACACAACACCGGTCAACATGGATTCAG